>JARPMJ010003048.1:5000-7500 GCA_033366665.1 Phoxinus dragarum
TAACTCTTCACAAAGCCATTAAGCTGTCAAACAACCACAACAGGGTGTTTATGTGCGGATGAAAATAAAGCCGGAGCCGGAAGCACTCTGGGTCGCCTGGGGACCGTCTGCTATCTGACATCCACACTTTCCATGTGAGTGTGTGTGTGTTTAAAAAGCAAACTTTTAAAGAACTCAGAGCTTGAAGAACTCCTCGTACTGTTAAGATTGCTGGTACAGCAGTTTTGAAAGATGTTAAAGCTGAAGTTTACACCTGGCAGCTTCTTCTGAAGGTACGAGAACCAGCGCTGAAAAATAGGGTTTTACATTGTCAGAAGAAGCCAACTGGTGAAAGTCATATGGCTTTGAAACAACATGAAGGTGCATTGAAAAAAAAATGGTGTAGAAACATTTTTCACAGATAAATTGCTAAATTTCACATTTAAAGGGATAGTTCACACACACCCCTCCCCCTTAAAGCTACAGTGTGTAAGATGTTCTCCCATCTAGTGGTGAAATTGTATATGACTACCAACTGAATATTACTTTCTAGCCCCTCCCATTACGAGGGATTAACATGGCTTTCAGTTCGACTTTAGATAACTATCACAAATTGCATTTAGTTATTTAGTCAGTTAACATGTTATTATGGAAGCTTGTTTCCGCCACAGAGTGAAAAATAAAAAAGGTAATTGCGACTTTTTATCTCACAATTCTGACTTTTTATCTCAGAATTGCGTGATATAAAGTCGCAATTGCATGTTATAAAGTCAGAATTATGAGATCTAAACTCACAATTGCGAGAAATATTCTTGAAATTCTGACTTTTTCTCAGAATTGCATGTTTATATCTCGCAATTCTGACTTTAAAATACGCAATTTGGAGATATAAAGTCAGAATTGCATGTTATAAAGTCAGAATTGTGAGAACTATTCTGAGGTAAAAAAAAAAGTCAGTCTTAAATGAGTGCACGCAACACTCATTTAAGACTCATTTAAGACAACACAGTCTCTAACATGCAACAGAGACTTTATTTCACGCAATTCTGAGAAATAAAGTCAGAATTGCGAGATGTAAACTCGCATTAGTGAGATAAAAAGTCACAATTATTTAAAAAAATGTTTTATGATGTATGTTTTATGTTTTATTACCGGCAGTCGTGAGTAATCTCCCCTCGCATTCGTCACGGTGCCACTGAGTGTAAAAGCACGAAAGGTGAAGCTTGAATTTCCAGGTATGTCCCTCTTTGGCTAATGTATTTTCAAGATGGAGGCGCAACATGAGGCCCATATGTATTCTGAATGGCAGATTCTACGCTTACAAGAATACTTGATTAGTTGGTGGAAGTAATTATACATTAATGAGCACATATAATTTTGAAAGAACAAAGTGTTTTTTTCTAAGAATCAACTTAAAAAATTACACAGTGTAGCTTTAAAATGAAAATGAAGCCATTTACTCACCCTGGTGTTGTTCTAATGCCGTATATATCCTTCTTGCTTTTATGGACCACAAAAGAAGAATATTTAAAAAATGTCCCACTTGGGCTCGTCCATATAATGGCAGTGAATAATGCTTTTAAAAAGATGCAAAAGTATAACAGAATAATCCTGTGTGACACATTTTTTAAGAGTGTATATTCCAAGTGTTCTGGGCGTATATGATAGTAACACAAACCGAAATTTGATGTATTATTTAACTACAATTCATGAGTCTCTGATAACGCAGTTCATTCAAAAATCAAGAATACGACATGAAACACAACATTACATTTGACAGATGTGAACACGATAACTTCTTGTTACGACGACGAACACACAATGGATATATGAGGTTACATTTTGCCTTTCTAAAAACTTCCTTTATTTGAATGCAGATAAAACAGAGATTTATGTTTTTGGCTCCTCTGTTTCTCCGGTCGATCTTGGATATCTACAACCTGTTGTTTCTTCTTTTTGTGAGGAATTTGGGTGTGGAGTTTGACAATTCCCTCAAGTTTAATAAACATGTTAGCTCTGTGATTGGTTCTGGTTTCTTTCATCTCCGCTTGCTTGCTAAAATGAAGCCGTCCGAGAAGTCTCTGGAAGTTGCAATCCATGCTTTTATTACGACTAGACTGGATTATTGCAACTCCATATATATATATCTAAGTAGTTTACAAGTGATTTAAAATGCAGCTGCACGATTTCTGAAAAGATGTAAAAAATGTACGCATGTCACTCTCCTTCTGAAAGATTTACATCGGTTGCCAGTTAATTATAGAATTGAGTTTAAAATCCTATTACTTGTCTATAAATCTTTACATAATCAAACGCCGAGCTATCTGTCTAATTTACTTCACCCCATAATCCCTCACGAAGCCTTGGTCTGAAGAGCAAAACTTACTACAACTTCCAAGAACTCGCTTAAAGTGTTTGATAACTGAAATTGACAATTCATGTTTGGTGATATTGAGGGTATTGGTTCATTGTATGGTTTGTTATTGTTTTTATTTGTATTTTATAGGTCGTGTGAGCTTTG
>JARPMJ010003048.1:12500-47500 GCA_033366665.1 Phoxinus dragarum
GTGTCTGTAATCTATAGAAAAACATCTAGCATTATTTCAATCTTTAACAGATTCATTAAAATAAGTTATTACTCCACCACGTGCGTGACGTCATTAACCAACGCGGTTGAACGACCAATTTGCGACAGTCTGGTTTCGGGAAACAGTCGTGACTATCTAGTTGATTTCTTCAATGGTAGTTAAGCAGCGAGTTACACTGTTGTACGGGAAACACACTCCTGTTTACTTCCTGTCTCTATGAAGCCCCTCCTTCTGAAAAGCACACTGTGCTCTGATTGGTCGACTGGATCAGTGTGTTGTGATTGGTCAAGTGCTTCGAGTGTGTTTGGGAAATGCCCCGCCCCTTACCATAACCGCCAGTTTAACACACTACTAACTAACTTAACCAGGCCCCGCCCCTTTATTCTGCATATTATTATTTAAATGAGGAATATTGTGACGTGTTTGTTCCCGGAAGAAACTCAAGACTACAATGGAGGCGTTTCAGGAGTTCAGAAACACTGACACTGATATAGAGACGAACTCCCGCTGGAGGGACTTTGTGCTCAACTAGAGAAAGATGAACATGTGAAAAAAGCATAATAGATCCTCTTTAATGCACTGATTTTTATCCAAAGCAAATTGCATTGCATTTAAGGTGCACTTTATATCAGTTCATGCATTCGTTTTGGATTTTTTTATGAAAGGCTGGAGGAATAGCAGGAACCTTTGAATTCAATATTTTGAGAACCACATTTTTTTTAATCCTAAACATGTACTTTTCTGAAGCGGTACAGGCCAAAACATTTATGTTGTAATGTATGTATCTGTGTCACACTTTACATAACAATACTTATGAATCTCTAATGAGATCACATTTATCTTATTATATTTGACTACAAAACTAATGCTAACTTTTTTAACTGTGTTCATTTGTAAAATTGCCAAATGATTCAGGGATCAGTAACAATGTGTCATTTGACATCAATGGGTAAATTGTTAAGTTACCTTAACATCTATTTAATAATTCCTTTTTTATATATATATTAAAGTTCTCCAAAGCCGTTTCCTTTCATTTCAGGCACCGCTCTGGATGCACACTAAATAAAGCACGAATCGTTTGTGTGAACACACACATAAATGCACACACACAGACTTAAGACAGATCGAGAACTTAAGAGCGCAGCGTGATGATGAAAAAATGAGAAACGCAATTTCAAGAAAATGTCCAGATCATATTTCACCACTAAATCAAATAAAAAAAATAAGAAATTACATTTTCTGTGCAATTTGAATAATATTCTGTTTGTGACTAAACGTTCAATTAATTTTTTTTTTTTTAATCAGGATAAATAAAAGGCAAATACTACCATACTGTGAAAATAATTTAAATAATATATTTTCATTATATGCTTATTAAACATAAATGTAAAATTTTTAATTATAAATAAATAAATACTAAATAAATAAATGAATTATAAATACATTTTAACTCCAATTTGCATTGCTTTAATGAGTTTGTAATTCATTCTCATCTAATAAATAGCATAACAAATACTAACATAATGTGAAAATAAAAAATAAACCTATTTTTCATAATGGTAAGTGTGAATAAATTAAACAAATAGGTTATAAATAAACATACACATTATAAAATGACAAAAAAACCCCACAAAATGTCCATGTAAATAGTATAATTTGAGGTATTATTTCATATAGGCTTAATTTTCTTAATGTAAAAAATAAATAAGTTCTTACTTTTTCTGTTGATTTTGTGGATGAAATGTGACCTATAAACATATTCCTGACATCCTCAGTGAGATTCACTCCAGTTTGAGTTTGAGGACAGAGAAAGTGGCAAAGGCGGCAAGAGAATATTAAAAAAACAAAACAATAAAAAAAAGTTTGAATCATTTGCTTCTGCTGATCTGAGAGCCGTTTCAAAGGCTCTTGAAGTCCACGTGAGATCCTTATGCAATTTATACAAACCTCAGTCAGGCCAGAATAAAAGTTACATCCATCCGGCGCTCCTCGGCATGCGAGTTCATCCGTCCGCGTGATTATGAATCTCTATAAGCTCAGCAGCTTGTCTGCCTCGGGGTAAGTGGGATACTTCACCGTCTCCACCTTCTCCTTCACTTTATAGGACGGGTAGAGGCCGGTGCGTCCCAGTTTGCGGTTGACCCCTTTGGAGTATCCGTCCCAGTGGTTGCCGGCCACTCCGATGACGTCTCCGGGCTCCAGCGGGATGTCCTCCGGCGTGCGGGCCTGGTGTGGATAGATGGCCATTTGATTGTGTGCGTTCTGTCCACCGAAGTAGTAGATGTCGTCCAACGAGCGGAAGAAAGCGGAGGCGTCCGGGTGAAGAGTCTGCATGATCTCGTACGCCACACGGCACACCTGACACACGCACAACAACAAAGGTGGAAACGTGTTGGTCGGGAAAAACAACAATGGTGTTTATTAACCCTTAAAGAGAACATTTTTGGAGCACCTGACTCGCCTGTACTTTTCTTTGTTCTTCTAACTCACTATAGCAGTCAGCATCAAGTGCCATATACAATTTTAAACAGGAGAACTTGAAGTTTTCATCTAGCTCATTTAAATTTCCAATTTTACATTCATTTTGTGTTGGAATGGATGAATTTACCAGATTTAAGAAGAACGGTAGCACATTTTTAGTGATTTTTTTTTTTACTCAACTCAAACAAGTCCTCCTGAAGTTTGGATTTTTTCCTTTAGAAAGTTTTACTTTGATATTCTAGGTATCCAGATGAAATTTTGACTACATGTAACAATCCCTAAGCAAGTTATAGCCATTTATTGCAACATTATTATAAATATGGTGTGTTTTTCAATTTACTGACAATGTAGGTGTGTCCAAAAAGTTCAGGAAGTAAAATAAATAGAAAACATTGTAATAGAACACTGATGCAAAAGTGACATACACACACACACACACATATATATATATATATATATAAACCAATCTGGGCATGAGGATGGGACTAAGCATCAACAATCATTCCCGTTTGGCTCAGAGAAACAAACCGCATGGGTTTCTGTGACGAATCAATGCTGATCAAAACCTGATGACGCGATCACATTCACTACGGAGCCTCTGAATGTCCAAGCGCGATTTTACCCGATACCACGCAAATATCATGTTTACAGGACTTTTTAAAGCATACAGATTGGATTAGTGGTTCAAAAGTTATTAAACATTTAAGAACAATAGTTATTCTTAGCCGCCGGCGGCTGTAAAGCTCTTTAAGGGTTAAAGGGATGGTTCGGAGTAATTTTAACCTAGGGTCCTTTGCACCGTGACCTCGAGACAAACACACACACCCCAGAAGCTTTTTTCCCTTGGTCGAACATTACTAAAGTTCGAGCTTATTTACAGATATCAGCCGAATGGCTTAGTGCGGGCGCTAATGGATCCGAATGTTATATTTTTTAAATTACTCCACTAATAATGCCCGGGATGGCACCAAACTTCTACAGTAGTACACATCGGTTCTGTGCTCATAAAACAAGGCATTGTAAAGTTTGTAAGTACATCCGGAGTTTATTTAAATAACACTTGCCTGATGGCTTATGCTAACGCTAACCCGGACGTCAAGGTCACTTCTGTGATTTGTGTGAGACACCATATCTACATTTCAAAAGTTACATGATATGTGAACACAGAGACCTCAATACTTGGTAGATAACACACAATGACGGTAACATTTGATGGATCGTTTTTGTGTTTGAATGTGTCATTTTGAGTAGAAAATGAACTCTAAATGTCATTAAATGGCAAGTTACTAATCCTAACAACAAAAGCAACGATAAAGCAGTGTAAATACAGCTGGAAAACAGTGAAATATCAACCTCATTAATTATTCAAGGCCCAGTGCATTATGGGAACACCAGTATCATAAAAGTTGAGTAATTTCACTTAATTTTATAACGTTGATATTTACCGGTACGCTTTTTTAAATTCTTGCCTGAACTAACTCTGTCTGTAGTATTTACTTTTATTACTTTAAATTTTTATCGACATGGTGTATGTACCTGTGAGGAGAAGGTGCAAACCAGGAAGTCAGTCTGGGACAGGAAGTGGATGTCCAGGATGACGCCTCTGAGGGAGTTCTCTGTGTAGCGGTTGTGTAAACTCGCTGACCAAGAGATGGAGTTGTCACTGATGAACTCATAGTCGGCGTACCTGAAAAACACATTCAAAAATATAAAGAATACAACTCAATATTAGATGAGGCCAATTTAAGATGTGACCATGAACTTTAAAGGGTTCTGATACACTAAACAATATTTTAACAACATCATGAAGAAAATGTTAGCATCTGTAATTTTAAATATAGGAGAAAAATTTTAAAGTTTTTTTCCCCGCACTTTTTTCCCGCAAAACACATTTAGAATATTGATGACTCATCAAATATACACGTTTTCATCATATAACTATATATAAAATGTAACAATTGTGATTATAAATTTTCGTTTATATATGGTTACAAATAAATTATAAACTTACATGTTCAAACTGGAAGATGAAAATAGTGCATAATACATTTAGAATATTGATGAATCATCAAATATATACATTTTCATTATATAACTATATATAAAATGTAAAAATTGTAATTATAAATTTTTATTTATATATGGTTACAAATAAAATTAAATGCATTATAAACAAATAAATTAATCATAACCTATTAATACATTAAAATTTAAAGTAATTTATAAAGTGAAATATAAAGTAAATTATAGCTCTCACAGGAAATGTGTGTATTTGTATAATGTAATGTGAACTTATAAATGTAAAATGTAATATATGTGACCCTGGACCACAAAACCAGTCACATGGGTCACATTTAAATTTAGATGTATACATAATCTGAAAACTGAATAAATAAGCTTTCCATTGATGTATGGTTTGTTAGGATAGGACAATATTTGGTCGAGACACAACTATTGAAAATCTGGAATCTGATGCAAAAAAATGGAAACATTGAGAAAATCTCCTTTAAAGTTGTGCATTTATGTTCACGATTGTGCTGCACTCACTCACAAAAATACATGTTTTATATATTTACGGTAGAAAATTTACTAAATATCTTCATGGAACATGATCTTTACTTAATATCCTAATGATTTTTGGCATAAAAGAAAAATTATAATTTTGACCCATACAATGTATAGTTGGCTATTGCCACAGATATACCCGTGCATGTATATATTTCTTCATTTTGCTGCATGAATGATGAACTGCAGTGTTTATATGTAGAAACCTAAGATGCTTTTAACTCAGTGAGAGCAAAGTGTTGTCTGTCTCTCTCTCTGCACATCTGTCAAAATCCCGTTCCGGACTCATAACTCACTTGGTTTTTGCTTCCTGTAACAGCGAGGGGTCGTCGGTGGCCAAATACACTCGTTTCTTATCCACGTGTCCCCGTTGAGCCATGTACTGGAACTGTTCCTCCACATGGACCATGTACTCCTCGATGGGGTGAAACGCGGCCTCCGTCCCGACTTTATCCGTGCGTCTGACGTGGACACTGGAAGACACACACACGCTTGAGTTTATACCATACACACTGGATTTATGTCTAGAAGCAATTGGGGCTATCCCTTCATTTGTCGTCTGAGAGGTTTGTAGTTTGTAGTGGCCATGTCGAATGTTGTAGTGGCTAATCTGAATTTTGAACAACAGAATGATGTAATGATGATCCTATTTTTACCTGTAGCTTAAATAGTACACTCGAAAAAATGCTGGGTTGTTTTAACCCAATTTTGGGTCAAATATGGACAAACCCAAACGTTGGATCAAAAATGCAATTAAAAAATGTAACCCAATGGCTGGGTTTGTCCCTTTTACAGTCTATGGTTTGTCGATATTTTACCCAAAATTGGGTTAAAACAACCCAGCATTTTAGTGTAGAGAAAGGCACTAGCAACGCCAAGGTCACTGCTTTGATTCCCAGGGAAAACAAGACCTGATCAAATGTGTACCTTGAATGCAATGCAAGTCACTTTGGATAAAAGCATCTGCCAAATGCATAAATGTCAAAAGCTACTGTCTGTTTGAGCTACTCAGTCTTTACCATGAAAACATGTAAATTAATGTCATATCTAATGATCTATATCACATATCATGCAATGCAACCAAAGCAACACAGCAAAAAATGATGAACATCCTCAGTATTTTAGTCTTGTTTTCTAGTACATATACATCTAAACATTCTGAAATCAAAATGCATTTACTTGCGAAGCAAAATGACTTAAGATATTACTTATTTTTTATCTAAAAAATTTATCAAAATCAAGTGAGGTTTTTGCTTAAAACAAGAAGAAAAAAAAACTGCCAGTGGAGTCCAGAAAAATTCCCTTAAAATTAAGACTTTATTTGTACTTTTTTTTTTCTAGTTTGAGCTTAAAGTCACATCATTTTGATAATTTTTTTTCAGGAATCAAGACTTAAGATAATAAGTCACTGTGAAACTCAAGTACAGTGAAGCTTTGTACCAAAAAACAAGACAAAAATACTGAGGAAGAACATCATTTTCGCAGTGAACCTTCTCCTTTGCATGTTCATTTATAACTAACATATCCATTTACTTCATATTAGCAAATCAATTCAAGTCAATGAGAATTCATCTTTATATAGAATTTGCCAGGTAAGTCTGAAAGTCTGATCATTTATCAGTGAAAATAAGTACTAGCACAGCATCAACAAACGCATGATTTGAAGAACGACACTATGCTTTACATATTTTTAATAATAAAAAATTGCATTCAAATTAAACTGACAGACTGACAGGAACAGGAATCAAGAACTTAGCATATGTACTGAACACATTAGTATTTGTCTATCTCTCTCGTTTCATCTGATCTCTATGCTTCATTGTAGATTTACTTTATTATATTATGGGTTATTATATTTCACAGCGCTGTCATGAGAGAATGATGCTTCCTATGGGGCCGCAATCATTCAGTTCTCAGTTACTCTCATTAATTTCATCATGATTGTGAGTCATGTTCATTGTCATTATCGGGTGTCATCATCTTTATCTCGCAGTGTTTTATCAGCGTAACACCCATTCCAGACGCGTCTGCCACGGGCACAGATAACACACACACACAGCACACAGCACACACACACACACACGCACCACACGCACATACTGTATTAGGTTCAATTATTTTTATTTGTTTTCTTTTTTTCATCAATATGTATCTGCAATATCTATTTATTTATAGCATTTACACTCTTATGTTTTATATAGATCTGTGAAACAAATGTTAGAAGGAATATGTGTTTGTGTGTGTGTGTGTGTGAGAGAGAGAGAAAGTGAGAGAGAGAGTGTGTGTGTGTGTGTGTATATATACTGTATGTATATAATTCCTCAATATGCGCACAAATACACACACACACACACACGCACACACACACTTTTACATTTGTTTCACAGATCTATGTAAAACATAAGAGTGTAAATGCTATAAATAAATAGATATTACAGATACATATTGATGAAAAAAATAAATAAAAATAAAAATAATTGAACCTAATATTGTGTGTTTATGTATATACACAAATACACACACACACACACACGCACGCACGCACTTTTACATTTGTTTCACAGATCTATGTAAAACATAAAAGTGTAAATGCTATAAATAAATAATGATATTACAGATACATATTGATGAAAAAAGAAATACAAATAATTGAACCTTTTATTGAGTGTGTTTATATATATATATATACATATATATATATATATATATATATACACTCTAAAAAATTCTGGGTTGTTTCAACCCAATTTTGGGTAAAATATGGACACACACACACACACACACACACACACACACACACACACACACACACACACACACACACACACACACACACACACACACACACACAAATGTGAGAAGACAAATAAAATGATTATCTGATAGTCTGAGAGAAGATGAGAGATACACCGACCCAATAATAGGGTGTTTAAAGCCCAGCTTGACGCAGGTTTCTCGGATCTCCTTCTCCAGCCAGGCCTGAGGACGGACCAGGTACTTGACGAACTGAGACACCCACCAGACGGACGGGTCACCGTGCAGACGCTGCAGTCGGGGAGCAAGGTCTTCTGGGATAGCGAGCGGAAGGTACGGGGGTCTGGGGTGAAGACTGTCCACAATCGGCAGCTCCACCACCTGGACGTCCCGGTCATGAGCCTCACCTGGACACAGACACAGTACATCAGCATTTTAAAAGTTAAGAGTCGGCATGAAACGGAAGTTGCGGTGGTCCTTTCTTCCCTGTTGTGATGTATATACACGACACGTGAAACATGAATTGACTCCTCTGAGTCCAGATCTTAAACTCATTGTGATGTGCTGAGAGAGACTTTACAGAGAGCTGGACTCTTGCATTGACAACACAAGATCTGGACCAAAAACTGATGCAGCTCTTGATGGAAATAAATGTTGTGATGTTAAGAGGTGCATCAGTTTTTGGTCCAGATCTTGTATTGTCAATGCAAGAGTCCAGCTCTCTGTAAAGTCTCCTCCAGCACATCACACACACTTTCACTGAGTTTAAGATCTGGACTCAGAGGAGCCGATTCATGTGTGCAAATCATATTCTCTCTCACAACCATTCTTTCACAATCTGAGTCTGATGAATCTTGACATATGAATCCTGGAATACGGTCATGATGTTCTTCATACATGTTTGTTTAAGAAATGAAAAGCTACACACTCCATCAGTTAGGGTTAGAAGAACTGTTGCCAAACATAGAACATTATAGAAACATAATAATCACTGCAATAATGATCCAGTCATAGACTCAAGCATTTGCATATTTAAATCCAAACTTTTTTTTTGGCCGGGCAGTGTATATAATATACTATATTGCTGTGGGAGAATGCTAAACTGAAAGCTCGCACAGCTCTGAGATTTTAAGAGGAAGTTCGTAGGCAGTTGGTGAGCATAGAGTCCATTCAATAATGCAACACTTTGGCTTTATTCCAAACCTTTTCTACTGTCAGTGAGCTTCAGGCATCCTAACCCACACAAATACAGACGCTGGCAGACCATTTTATCCAAAGCGACTTGCATTGCACTGAAGTTGTGCATTTTCTCAGTTCATGCCGTCTAGGGCCTCTAACTCGGGGCTTACTTTTGACTTAACTCTTTCCCAACCATTGACGGAAATTTCCGGCTTTCCGTGTTTTCACCGTTTTACGGTAGGGGTCGCTATTATACATCTTCTGAAAGATCACTGAATCTCCTGATCAAAACACAGGCAAATAAGAAGCAGAAACAAGCAATTGCATAAGCAGATGCACAATAACGCAATTTTAACATTAAACATCAAAACTGCCTAATACTGAATGAAATGTCGACCCACGAGCTACAGAACTGTGAAGCTTTGAGTTGTTGATGGACTCGATCTGTGTTTTGATCATCATTCTGAATCTGATCTGGTTGTAGTCTTTGACAAAAACAGGATTTTCTCAGCTTTTTGCTCAAAAGTTAATGCATTAAGCTAGAATAAAACCTTTTTTTTTGTTTTTTTGTTTTGTTTAAAAACAGAGGTTCTTTCTTTTGATGTATTGCATATTCAGATATTCATTCTACAAAATATTTTGCGGTTCATGAGACTATTAAAATGATCACAAATGCTGGCGTTGGCTGACAACTTTTTTCAGAAATGCAGGCGGGGAAAGAGTCAAATATGATTATTACACGGCTCTGTGGAATACTTGATTCTGATTGGTCAATCGCGCCATTCAGCGGTGTATTATTCCCAGATAACAATCGCTGAAAACAGAAACACAGGCTCATCCGGGTCAGCAGTGCTAATGCTAATGCTAATGCTATACGCTTGCTAGAAATGTTTTTTCTTCATGGAAGTTTTGCGTTTGGTGAGCTAATTAAATACTTAAAAAAATCAGTTGAATCAATATTTTGTGTACAGTTATTTAATTATGCCATCCAGTATCGTGAACCCGCGCTCTCTTGTTTCATACAAGCGCAGCGGCGGCCATATTGTGACTATTGTTTTTTACACTGTTGGATTATGAGATACAAACAGGTACGATTTTAAAACGGTTTAATCAATATCTCAAATCACCATAATTATTTATGTGGCAAAATGCTGTGTAATAAGTGATATGAATGACTGTATACCGTATCTTTTTACTGTTCGTCTAGTTTGAACTTGTCTCTGCAACGGCTCTCTCCGCAGAAGCTTTGCGTTTAAAGACCTAATAAAATATTTAGACTCAGATCAATATTTCGTGTCTAATTATTTACTTACGTGGCAAGTAGCCGTGTAATAAGCGGGATAATGTACATCCAGCCGGTCGTTCTCTGAGAATAAACCCCCGACAGGGTGATGAGGACCCCGAAGCGATGTTATCTCTTACATAAACTTTACAAAATGATGGTGTGTTCCTCAAATAAATATAACATCTGACCCGAGAACTCTTGGAAAACCGCACACAAATCATATGAACCAGTTTTACGCGACCTTTATGGTCATTTTTGAAAGTCTGTCCGCATCTACTTTCATTTTACAGAAAATACAATTTTGAAACAACATCGTCACTTTGCTGGCTGGGTGAAACAATAGATGCTGGGATTTTTAATTGGATGGAGCCTTTTTTCCTATCAAACCTTTGTTGAATAAAATACTGAGCTAATCACAATGCATTCCGGGATTGCAGAAACATGCAACGCTGCCAAAATGGCCAAAACAAAGCATTTATCTGCCTACTGCATTGCCAATGATGCTTTCAAGGTAGAAGCTCAATAGAATTTGAAAGAGAGCCGCGGCATTAGCATCAAGTAGCTCAACCTGGCACTGCTCACTCAACCCATCTATCATGATTTCAAGATGCATGCAAATGTTTCATACAAACACAACAAACCATCTTTTAAAGCACAGCCGCTTCACAATGCATCTAGCGGAGGTAAAAACAAAGAAAACATCCAATTTGCATGAGAAATCTCATGTTTTTTTTAACAAGAGCGCAGCAGCCACACCTGAAGACAATCGCTCAGTCCTATCAGCATCTGTCTGCATGCACCTGTGTGCTCCAAACCACACAACACTGCTCTAAATCAGGGAAATACAGCCCAAAGCATGCTTTTGTGCTCCGTTCTTCTGCCGTGTTCATTAGCCAATAACTGTAGGCTGTTTATGGTGGACAAATGTAGGAGCATTTTGAGCATTGTTTCTGTTTTATACTCTAGCATAGCTTGAGTTTACTGCATTTCAGTGGATTTTCCTCAGCTAACCGTAAAGAATAAACGCTCGACCTGTCAGAGGTTTTCATAAATGTTTGATGCAGATGTCTCCTGTAGCGTTTAACTGCATTAAAGCGTTGCATGGTTTATGTGGTTGCCGTGCAGATGCAAAGTCACCCCTGAGAAATAAAGACTGATTAGATTTAATGGTGCAGTTTGTGTTAGACGGGGCAAAGGAAGGACAAGAGCGCGAGAGGACGGCGGAGGGAGGAAACCAGAGAGACTTTGATCTGAAGAAATATTCCCAAAGTGTTCTGGAGGCGAGTTTCTTCAAAAGTCGCCAAGGTGACCCGTTTCAGTGCTCCTGCGCACACACATACACACACACACTTGTTCTCCCTCGTGCTGGAATGACTGGCGCTGGTCTCGGGGCAGAAGTCTGGACACGTCAGATTAAGCAGGTCACTTACCCGGAGTCCTTTCACAAACACCCTCCAGAGGAACAGAGAGAGACAAAGACACACAGGCCAGAAGAAAGAGCCAGAGAGGCAGGAGCTGTGGTTGTTTATTCGCTAGATAAATAGTTGTTAAAGGGACAGCTCATAAAATTAAAAATCATTTACTCACCCTATAGCCTGGAACATGTTGCTCTTTTCAATTCAATGAACGTGAAGGGACAGACGCTGTCAAGCTCCAAAAATACATATACATTATAAAGAGGACCTAATATGCTCTTTCACAAAGTCTTGATTTTGTTTTTGGGCAATACTAGAAAAGGTTTTCATGCTTAAAACATAATTTTCTCCATATTCTCCATTTTTTGCAGCTCCTCTCTTCCCAGTCTGTCAGTAACGCTCTGTTTACTTCCTGTCTCTATGAAGCCCCTCCTTCTGAAAAGCACACTGTGCTCTGATTGGTCGGCTGGATCAGTGTGTTGTGATTGGTCAAGCGCTTCGAGTGTGTTTGGGAAATGTCCCGCCCATAACCGCAAGTTTAACACACTACTAACTAACTCAACTAGGCCCGCCCCTTTATTCTGCGTATGAATTATTTAAATGAGGAATATTGTGACGTGTTTGTTCCCGGAAGAAACTCAAGACTACTATGGAGGCGTTTCAGGAGTTCAGAAACACTGACACTGATAGCTTTTATATAGGCTTTCCTGTGGCTCAAACAGTAGAGCGTTGGCCCTAGCAACGCCAAGGTCATGGGTTCGATTCCCAGGGAAAGCAAGAACTGACAAAATGTAAAATGTGTACCTTGAATGCAATGTAAGTCGCTTTGGATAAAAGCGTCTGCCAAATGCGTTAATGTTAATGTAATATAGAGAATAACTCCCGCTGGAGGGACTTTTGCTCAAACTGCAACATTACACACTAAAGAAAGATGAACATGAAAAAAAACAGATAATAGTACCGGTAGTAAAATACTTTAATAGTAGTCAATATGCCTCAGAGTCAGAATATTTGTTTTCTATAGTCTTCTCAAGCCACATGATAGCTTTGTGTGCGAAACAGACCCAAAACATATTATTCCCAGCACAACTTTTATTTGTGGTTGGACACACATGAACCCTATAAACTGTTATCATATTTAATATGCACATTTCTAAGGCCTCAAACTGATCAAAACTTTGCTGAGAAACCCGTGGCACACGATCTACTACATGCCTTCTGTCGTCTGTATATATTGTACAGACGTCCACCTTCAGCTTCAGACGTGTCTTTTTGCGGTGTAAAATCTTCACTCATTTTTGTGAAGTAAACGTTAGAATAATTATATTGTTAGTAATACTTCAAAACGCACATTTACTGGACTGAAGTAATGGCTTGGTTTATAAAAATCATGTTAAAATATCATCAATCCATCAGGCTTTTGAGGAACATTTATTTGTTCATCTCTCAATCATAATTATATATTAAAAACACAGAGCTATTTAAATATCTTCTTGCAATTTATTAGCATTTACATGCATTTTATGCAAGTAGTCTGCTAAACTGTTACAAAGATCTCATTGATTTACATTACAAGCATAAGAAGTATCTTACTTTTTGGACCTATAAATAACATATAAATTGCATATGTTTGGCTTTATGGGTTAGAAATATGGTATGTTCCTCACATAAATGTAACAAATGACCTAAAGTGGACAGTTTTTATGCTTTTATTCTGTCTGCGTTCACTTTCAATTGACAGAGATTGTGTTTTTCTGAATATTCTGTTAAACATTTAAGTTTAGAAAGACACGAGGGTGAGTAAATGATGACGCCATGTTGTTTGTGTGAACTTCCTTGTTTCACGTGCTATACTGTCACACCGTTATTAGAGGAATGAAATCGTTCTGATCAGCCTAAAGAACTCGAACTGAGTTTAGAAACACACAAACCGAAGCAGAACACGTTGGATGGAAACAGCGGCTTTGTTTTAATAGTTTGTCAAAAAACAAGTTACAGCGGGTCTGCTAATTATGACCGTTAGCTGAACACGGCTTTGACGTTCCCGACCACAAACCGACTGACAACTAGCTCATTAAAACTCTCCCTAACAATTACACAACAACAACAGCGGCCCGCCGGCTGCTTTACGGCCTTTCCATGAGCAAGTGCACATGTGATCCGAGTGTGCTTGAAATTTTAATTAGGTAAAGCATGAAATATTTAAGAAAAAAACTCCCAAGCCATTCCCAGGCTCGTGTAAAAGCACTCGCAGCTCTTTCTCTGGCTTTTTTCACGCGGCTGGAATGGGTTTTGACAAGAATCCTTAGATAATCTATTCCCTCAACAGATCCTCGGCTGTAATAATTAGGACACAAAGCGGAGAGGAAATTTTCACATGTCCTCATTACACTTAAATATCGGTCTTGTACTAGAGCTTCTGTCTGTTTGGCATTAGGGGCATTAGAGAAGTGGACTCACGACACACACGTTTTACAGTAGAAAATATTGTCGCACAAGTTCTTGTTAAATACGACCTGATGGGCTCAGCACATTTATATATAACACATTTCATATGCTTCATTTAAACTGCAAGCATCACCAGAGCTGTGTTGGTGGGGTCTCTTCTTCAACCCCAGACCTCATGTTGTTGGTGGTATTGTGTATCTATATTTGTGTTCTACTTATTGAAGTAGAGTCTCTTTTGATCACACTCTATAGGTGCGTTTCCATCTCAGATTTGCGAAAAACTTTTGCGCTTTTTTCTAAATGTCGACAAAAAACTTTTGCGAAATGACGGTGTTTCCATTAACCGATGTTATGCGACTAAAACATATTTTTTCCCTCTCGCGATAATTCATTTAAAAAATCATGGCGACGGCTGTTGGTAGGTTTATATATATATCCCAGTCACAGCACTGGCCATTATTATTAACAGAAGGAGACGTGTGTGTGTTATCCAAGTAATAATGGCGAGTAAAGACTCTTATACTTATGAATGTTTCTGTGTTTCTCACTCATTTCTGCTTATCTTGATTGTGGCATTTCTTTGAGGTTTAGAATCCAGTATTCTTGTAATTCTTTTGTCTTTTATGAGTTGAATAAAGAACTCTGTCTCGTATTCTGTCCAAACACACCGTGTCATCTACGTCAGGTGACTGTAAATGTGCAAAAAACGTTTTCCTTTGCAGTTTTGCGAAATATTTCTTTTTCGAATTGCCTGAAAAACCTCATCATGCGAGCGTAAAAACTTTTTTTGCGAAATTTACGTGTTTCCATTGAGCGTATTTTCAATTCGCAATTTGAAGAGGAATGAAGACGCGGCTGATTGAGACTAAAAAGGCAGAAGTGAGTGTTAACTTCTTAACTCATCTGGTTTTCTCTTGGTTTACTTGAAGTTTGCTATAGTTAATCATTTCTTTCTTTATTTGTGGGGTTAGTAGGGAGGTGGGTGCCATTTATTTTGAACTTGACTTCTTCTCCTGTTTATGTTAGCAAGGGAGTTATTTTGCTGTACTCTTTTTTTCTCTGTTTTCTTTTCTTTTAGTTTGCAGGTGAAACTCGAAACATTAGAATATGGTGCAAAAGTTCATTTATTTCAATAATTCAACTTAAAAGGTGAAACTAATATATTATATAGACTCATTACATGCAAAGTGAGATATTTCAAGCCTTTATTTGTTATAATTTTGATGATTATGGCTTACAGCTTATGAAAACCCCAAATTCAAAATTAGAATATTGTGAAGTTTTTCATAAGTTGTAAGCCATAATCATCAAAATAATTACTTTGCATGTAATAAGTCTATATAATATATTAGTGTCACCTTTTAAGTTGAATTACTGAAATAAATTAAATTTTGCACGATATTCTAATTATTCGAGTTTCACCTGTAAATGTCACAATAGGGAAGACAAGACTATGGTAACTTGGGTTTCATGCTGACTTTAATAAAGAGATCTGCTGTTTCCAGCTCTCACCTGACCAGTGTCCCGTCGTGGCTCCGGACCGATCCGTACAGGTGTCGCTGACGGGAAGGAAGACCGCCTCCCATCCTTTGGGAGCGTAGCGCCAGTTGTGTGACTCGAGGATCAGGACTCTCTGTGTGCCGTACGCGATCATGAAGCAGTAAACCACGTGATGGAGCTGACAGCCGTATCCACAGCCCTTGTTGATGTTACAGACCAGCTTACGGGCTTTACTGCAGTCCTGCGGGTTCTGATCGACACACCACAGATGCAATTACAATGACTGCATTTTAGATTAAAGGACTTTTGGCAATATACAAACTTAAAAAGTTTCGAAAGTATTCTTATTTTTTAATAGCAAGGTCACATTAATTACATACATAAATGACAGATTTTCAAACTAAATCTTTTGAACTTTGTTCATTAAAGAATCCTGTATCATTGTTTCCAGAAAAATATGAAGCAGCACAACAGTTTTTAACATTGATAATAATCATAAATGTTTCTTGAGCATCAAATCATCATATTATACTGATTTCTGAAGGATCATGTGACACTGAAGACTGGAGTAATGATGCTGAAAACTCAGCTTTGATCACAGGAATAAATTACACTTTAAGATATATTCAGGTCATTTAAATTGTAATAATATTTTACAATATTTATGTATTTTTATCATTTAAATCCAGCCTTGGTGAGCAGAAGAGATTCTTTCAATACAATAAATCGTATAGATCCCAAACTTTTGAATGTGTAAATAATAAATAAGTAAGAAAATAAAAAATAATCCACGAATAAAATTTGATGCTGAAGCTTCTTGCCCTGCTCGAAGGAGATTGCATATTAATTATAATTTTACAGCATTAATAAAACTTGAAGTTAAAGTATTGGGCAGGACTTATGGTTATCCTGATACACATTTGTAAAAGATGAACAGATTCTGTGTGTCCAGCAGGCGAATTTTTTATTTCCCCTCAGAAATGCTTTTTCAGTTTTATTGTGCCATTAGAGGAAATGAGTTACGGTAATCAAATTGTCTGGCGGCCCTTTCACGTTGGTGGATTTTTTTTTGAGTGAAGTCTATATAGATTTCACTCTTAATTCAAATTCAATACAGTTGGCACCGAGTTTGCAATGGCAGCAGATGAAGCACTCTCATTTTAAAGTGCTGTCTTAGCAGAAAACACTTACACACATGTACTGTGCGGGTGTGTGATACAGAGATATATGGAAATCAGTGATCAGACAGTGTTTGGTATAAAGCATGGCACTGAATGATAACCAGATCATGCTGAGAGAAACAGACACCATGCTGGTTTGTGCTGGTCTGAACTGGCTTACCATCTAAACCAACATAACAAAACACTGCTCATTAGCAACTATATTATTATTATGTTAAAGCTGCTTTTTTGGGTTAAAAATGATCCAAAATAAATGTTTGAGCAAGTACATATCCAGCCAGTGTTCAAAACTCTCTGCTTGCCGTAGCTCGATTCAAAACGGTAAGCTTGTAATAATGATTTTATTAATAATGTATTCTTAGTTGGTCAGAACAAAAGTGGATGTTAATTTTTCAGATTATATTTTCCAGTGAAAATTATTATGTTGCCTTCCAAAAAGTATAAACTGTGATTGTGAATGCCAGGATCCACACCGGCGCGGTGACTGACAGCCGCACGTTCTCCTCAAAACATTAGATTCATCCGCGCCGAGACACAACTCGCGTAAAGTTGATAATTCTGTGAATAAATGCAATGGCAGATTTCGAACAGAGATGGCGACAAAGAGGAAAACCTGCGGACTACAGCTTTAAATAAAGTGGGATCTTTAATGATTCCTTTAGACTGATTTGACAAACTAGTGCTTCTTTGCAGAAAACAAATAATGCATGATCGAGGCATCAGAGTCGAGAATCAAAAGATAAATCAATAAAAGACTGACTTCACTTGATCTTACACTTTGGTTTTCATTAGAGGCAGTTTGTAAAGAAAAATCACAATCTCGAACGGCAATAATATTTCCTTTTAGCAGTGCGATCAGAGCGAAGTCACAGATTTCAGGATAAAGGGAGGGAAGGGGGAAAAAGGAACAGGCACGGAGAGGGATGGCGATACAGAGGGAGTCATATCAGAAAAAATATATTTAATTAGTGTTGTTCGCCCAAGACAAACATTATTATTATTATTGCTCATACACAGGGTTAGTGATTTGGACAAACTTTAAGTATTCAACAAAAAAAAATTTGTTGTGCTCCAGGCAGGAATGATTCCTAAAATCAGAGACTGAAAATGTTAGCTGAACAATTATTTTAAATCCTTGTCGCACAAATGCAGAGAAAAATAATTAGCAATCAAATTTTTTTGGCCCTTTGACCTACAGTATTTTCTTTAATTACCCCCTGAGCTTTTAAATTAATATTAAAATTTGTATTATTATGTTTCAAATGCACATGTTTACAGTCCATAATGTTGGTTAATGTTCAAATTACATGCAAGTAAACAAATGCAATGTTTTATCTTTGTTTTGTTTTATTTTGATTGTTTTTATTTTTTAAACTATTTTATTACATATTGATGATTTATTCCGAAAAGTAAGTAAAAATAAGGGAGAATGTGCTGGGTTATTTATGAAGGAATTTTCCTTAATGCTTTAAATTACGAATTGCATTGTGTTATGTTTTAGGGTTCATGAAAATGTCCGTAAACTTAACAGATAGTTTTCTATGGTATTAATATTTTTATACGCACGCACGCAAGCACGCACACACTTTATTAACACAATTTTTTTTAACAACCATTATTATTAATAATTGAGCACCAATGAAAATGTAAATAACTGAGAAGCAAATCAGCATATACAGTAAGAATGATTTCTGAAAGATCATGTCGACTCTGTGATACAAAAAATTATGTTCTTCATCAGTATTTTTGACTTATTTTCCAGCACTAATATCTAAACATTTTAAATCAAGATTTGTTTACTTGAGATGCAAAATTTCTTAAGATATTAAGACTTGTTCTCTGAAAAAATGTATCAAAATGAAATGAGTTTTTGCTTAAAACCAGAAAAAAGATCTGCCATTGGGATTACAAAAAAAATCTTGTTTTCCCTTTGAATCAAGTTGATTTTTCTGACTTTATCTGTTAGATATTTTGTATTTTTTTTAAGCTGAAACTCACTTAATTTTTAATACCCAAAGTGTGTGAACATAAAGCCTTTAAGTAAGAGAGATGGCAGGGCTTAAAATAAACACCCGCCTCTCCTCACTCGTTTCATTTGGACAAACTTTAAGTATTCAACAAAAATAATGTTTGTGCTCCAGGCAGGAATGATTCCTAAAATCAGACACTGAAAATATTAGCTGAACAATTATTGTAAATCCTTGTAGCACAAATGCAGAGAAACACTCGTTTCATTTGCTCTGGATGAATATTGTTGCTGTTAAAGGGCTTGAATTTCAGCGTGGGATTGCGCGTATTGTGCATCATTTTACTCATTCTCGCAGATTTTGTGCTCAAACCCACAGTGTGTGAACATAAAGCCTCCTCTCAGTACTAAATAGAGAGGTTTTTTTTACGATTATTGCACTTAAACAGTCAAATACACACTAAATAATGTCAAAATGCTACTTTTGGTGAGTATTCACGTAAACACAGTCTGTTAAGTTTTAAGTGAATGTAAACAGACGAGAAAGAAAACGCATGTGTAACAGTGTAACGTGTCAGGTCTTAAAGTGACAGCAACCTAATATACCTGCTGACAAATTATGAAGTCATATTAAAAATATCAATATGTCAGCTTTTCCCATGTTATCGATGTACCACGTAGTGTAACAGCGCAGCGCTTCTGGGTTGTACGTCAGAACGGAGGCTCACTATTGGCCGACGCTGGTCAAGTGTGTGATGCTGGGCTGACGTACAACACAGAAGCGCTGCGCTGTGAACCAAAGTCTTACGGTGAACTATCCCTTAAAGGATAATTCCGGTATTAACACCTTGAGTCTATATTGTAGTTTGTTTTGGATGAACAAGAGCGGTGGACAACATAGTGAACTAACATCACTAATCACTCGGTGAGTTGCACAGTTTTGAAAACTAATGTTAAACGTTGTTTTAATGACATTTTCGGACATGCACATTGACTCCAATGTTAAATGGGTCCATGGCCAATTCTATTATAGTCAAAAACTCGAGAGAGGAACCATTGTCAAAAAAATGTTGTCCACCACTCTTGTTCGTCCAAAACAAACTACAATATAGATTCAAGGTGTTAAATACCGCAATTATCCCTGAATGTCAAGCGCTGAGCAAGAGGAAGCGTGTACTGTACCTGCAGGAATGAGATCCGGTTCTGCACCAGACTGGAGAGATCTCTGGCCTCCTTCTCTCTCCATTCCCCCGCTCCGTCTGCCTGACTGAGGAGGTGCAGGTCTGTCATGATCGTCCTGACAGCAGAAACACACCGGAGAGTGTGTTAAACCTCCTTCTCTACCAGCTGACAACAGTGCTGCTCATATGTAATCTGATTACAATCTGATAACTTGTATTTACAATATGTGACCCTGGAACACAAAACCAGTCACATGGGTACATTTTCTGAAAATTGAGATGTATACATAATCTGAAAGCAGAATAAATAATCTTTCCATTGATGTATGGTTTGTTAGGATAGGACAATATTTGGTCGAGACACAACTATTGAAAATCTGGAATCTGAGGGAGCAAAAAAATGTAAACATTGATAAAATCTCCTTTAAAGTTTCACGATTGTGCTGCATTCACTCACAAAAATACATGTCTTATATATTTACGGTAGGAAATTTACTAAATATCTTCATGGAACATGATCTTAACTTAATATCCTAATGATTTTTGGCATAAAAGAAAAATCTATAATTTTGACCCATATAATGTATTGTTGGGTATTGCCACAGATATACCCGTGCGGCTCCAGACTGGTTTTGTGATCCAGGGTCACACATTACATATTAAATGATATAATCATTTACATATTACATTAAATTATAATACAACTTATAATAATTGTATTAAAATACAATTACAACACATTAAAATGCACAAATTCAAGCCATTTTCTATTTATGCAAATTCCCAAAGGTTTTTGCCAGTCACTTTATTTGATGTTATATAGAGAATGGATTTTCTTTCTCTCTTTTTTTTATGGTACACGATTATTCAAATATTCTTAAATCAAGATATATGTACTTAAGGAGCAAAATTGCTTAAATATTAAGAATTATAAATTATGCAAGTTTAAGCTTAAAACAAGAAAAATATCAGTATCACTTTATTTCACACCATTATATATAATGCATTATAAAAGTCTTTTTAATGCTTTGATTATGCCTCGTAATGCACCTTATAATGCATTGTAAGACAGTTATAATATGTATCTATTAATCTTTCACCTTCAGAAAGCAGATAATGCATAAAGACAAAAACATAAAGCAGAAAGTATAATGCATGACACAAACAATTTCAGAACAAGGAAGCTTTAAATATTATAATGCATTTTAACTTTAATTGTTTATAAAAAAATGTATAACATATATTTTGAATATGCATTATACATGAAGGCTTTAAGTAAAGGGTTATCTAAAGGTCAGAAAAATCAACTTAACTCACAGGGAACACAGGATTATTTTTCTGACCCCATTGGCAGGTACTCTTGTTTTAAGCAAAAGCTCACTTTATTTTGATACGTTTTTCAAGTCATTTTGCTTCTCGAGTAATATCATCTTAATTTAAGAATGTTTAGATATTTGTACTAGAAAACAATACAGAAATACAGAAGAATTTTTAATTTTTTTTTTTTTTTTGCAGTGTAAAAACATGCATTGTACTGGGATGTAATTTTTCTTCAGTAACGGACTATAATGTGTAAATCTACCCAGCCCTGTTGATTACTTTAGTGCACATTTTGACCAGATCAGATCTCAATCTCCTTAAACCGTCCTTCACGGTTGCATCAGGGTTTAAGGCATCATTCTGAAAAGAACTATGAAATCAAAATAATCCAGATGTGATTATTGCTCTAATAGGGCTGCAGTTACAGTCACACAATAAATCCACTGGCAGAGAGAGAAAGAGACCCGTCCTTTAGTTTAACCTTCGTCTTGATGTATTTACAGCATTTTAATGTGAACCGAGGAAAAGCACAGCGTGAACATTCAGCACAACATCTCCTTTTGTGTTCGACAGAATAAATAAAGTAATGATGATCATTTTTGGATGATCCATCCCTTTAAATCAAATAATTCCTCAAAAAGTGGGAGTTTAGACATGGATTGTGATCAACCAGTCATTTGCTAATTCAAACAGATGTGCATATGCTGAGTTTATGAGGAGTTTAATTATGACTTCATCAATGAGAGACTCCTCGGGGAGCCGTTCGCATTAAATGTGCATCGAGCACTTCTCTTTGTGAAAACACAGAAACAGGTGTGAATGTGCTGATTGACCGTCTCAGAGACGCCGGGATAATGAGATATTGACAGCGTCTCTCTCTGTAATTAGTCTAGCGGGTGATAACTCAAAATTAAGTGCTGCTATATTTCTATTGCGCCGCTATTAGTGTCTGGAGCCGTTTCATAACGGAGAAACTATCAATTCTTCATCATCCATCTCATCAAAAAACAATTCTGAATGTTATGAAACCCGTCGACAACACGCTCGACTCATATTTCACCCCAAAATCAGAAAATTAGAAATAGATGAAAATGTTTTGTTGAAAACCAATTTTAGGTTTAAGTGTTTTTTCTTTTACTTTTGCATTTTGACAATTAATATAAATAGTATAGTTTTTTTTGTGTTGAAACTGTGATATATCATTCAAAAGTTCCTATGTAAGAAAGGTTTAAAAATAAAAATAAATTAACACTTTTATTCAGTGAGGATGCGTTCAATTGATCAAAAGTGACAGTAAAGACATTCATAATGATACAAAAGATTTCTATATCAAATAAATGCTGTTCTTTTGAACTTTCTATTCATCACAGAAGCAGCGCCTTAAGTAGACTGTTTTCAACATTGATAATTCTAATAAATTAACAATCATAATTAATAAAGTGAGCACTATGATAATAATTAAGCAGCAATTAAGCACATTTCTGAAGGATCATGTGAAGACTGGAGTAATGATGCTGAAAATTCAGCTTTCATCACAGGTGTAAATTGTGTTTATTGTAATAATAATATTTCACAATATTACAGTTTTTAATATTTTTGATTGGTGAGCATAAAGTACTTTGTTCAAAAACAATTAAAAATGTCACTCCAAACGTATGATCGGTCAACTTTTTTGTAATTATTATTTTTCATAATGCTGATTCTCATTAAATTAGTGCAAGCCGGTCATGTTTGAGTTGATTACAGTAAAAATAATAACATAAAGTGTTTTTTAAGTAAAAACAATACAACAATC
This sequence comes from Phoxinus dragarum, assembly GCA_033366665.1. Classification (NCBI taxonomy): domain Eukaryota; kingdom Metazoa; phylum Chordata; class Actinopteri; order Cypriniformes; family Leuciscidae; genus Phoxinus; species Phoxinus dragarum. Next base: position 35,592 of record JARPMJ010003048.1, read on the forward strand.
ATGTCGTTAAAATTTCCAATAACACATTTTTTCCTCTTATTTTTTTGCATTACTTTAAAAATAATTCAGAGACTAAATGTGCTATCGTCACAATGCAAAAAATCGAAATAAAAAAACAGGCCTTATATTCTTAATGCAAAATGTAATGTAGTTTTGATTACGGGGCGAAACATGGTTTGAGAGATTCAACCTCTGAGAGTCACAAACGAGATTTCTTTAAGAAACAATTGAGAGCAAATTAAGTCTTCTATAGATTTCAGATGTAAAATGCATGTCATTTTTAATTCTCCTAAAGAATTAAAGTAATGAAGCCGCTTTTTGAGTGGAAGCAAAAACATGTTTTCATGTGTGTATCTTTAAATGCAAATGAGCTGTTTCTCCCCGCCCCCTTCCAGAAGTGGGCGGAGCCTTTACAGCTCATGCCTCAGATACTCCGGCAACAACAAACTAAATGAAAAATATCAGTTTTGTATCATCTGTATCGTGGTCATTGCAGTTCTTCGTCATCATTAAAGTTTATTACTTGCATGCATTTTATATCAGTTTAAACTTTTGATGTGTGGTTTTCTGAGCGCACACATCCAAAGCATTCCTGAATGAGAGGAGTATGGGGAGGCTGCAGACCTGGAGCCGGTAGATATAGGACCCAAACAGTTTTACGCCCCTGACAGTTTTACGCCCCTGTTGTTCCTGATGCGTCCAGTAGGGGGAGGCTGTACAGCGAGGTATGTTTTAATCTTTTTTAAATTTATTTATTTTGTATTGCAAATGAAAGGATACAGACATTAACAGTGAGAAGAGGGAAAAAAAAACAAAAAACAAGGGGGTATACGGACATCAAAAGAGATTGAATTAGGCTACTACACAAATCAATACAATAGTACATTGTCAATAAAAAAATAAAGGTTCTTTACAACAGACTCGAGGATATTATTTGTTTTAGAAACCTTTGAGTTTAAAGGTTTTTGCCATTGGATGGTTCTGTCTTTATGCAGATGAAACTTGCCCAGAATTTACCTAAAAGTTCAGGACGATCTATTTATCTTACCACGTATGTAGGACACTGTTTTGTAGCTGTATGACGACCAATAGAGAATAGTACAGCAGATATTAAATCGAGGATCCATATGATTACACGGTACTGTATGTCTAATTGTCTAAATATGGTTAATATCTAAATGTAACTTTATATAAATTCACAACAACATATTTCACTTAGTCTCCATATAAAAACATACGGTGAGTAGGTGTAGGCCTATAACTGCAGTAGGTCATATCATTACTTGTCATAACACGTAGTTGATCCAACTATGTGTATTTTTAATTTTTCAATTCACAAAAACAAAAGTCTTCTGTAGGCTGAGTGAAGAGAGTGAACACCGACTGAATATCTGCATCTATTTTTCTATTTTAATCCGTGCAGATCTACACTGTAGCGTTTATATTTAAATGAACAAAAAACACAAAATTGTCAAGTCTATGGACGGGTTATTAATGTGTTAGCGTCGATTTAATGATGTTATTTCGCAGTATATCCCTCTACTGGACGCATCAGGAACAACAGGGGCGTAAAACTGCCAGGGGCGTAAAACTGTTTGGGTCCTATATCTACCGGCTCCAGGTCTGCAGCCTCCCCATATAGAATGAGAGACCCTGTGTAAGATTTATGGGGAATATAAGAGTGGATGGATTTTTAGCATAATAGGGTGGTTGTGCACACACACCGCGCGACACATAATTATGTTAAAAAACAATCTTAAAAGTGATTTTTGCACAATAGGTCCTCTATAAAGACGAAGCATGAGCACTAACAGAGCCGCGGTGGTAACAGCGCTATGCCTGACCTCTGTTGGTGACCCAGGTCCTGCAGGAGTGTGTCAGTGTGTTTCTGTCTGTCTGTCGGGCTGATGTGACTCAGCTTCTGGGTCTCGCTTCGAATAAAATACCACAGCTCTTTGACTCCATTCTCCACCTTCCTCCGCAACTCCTCCTGTTCTCGACCCGGACCAACTGAGAAAGAGAAGGAGAGATTCAAAAGTGCTCTAATTAAGGAATGAAGGTCTGAGAGGATGTGATATAATGCGAGGATAATCACAGCAGAAGAGCAAGCTGAAGACTGCAGGTGACTTAGCAGCTATTAATGCTGACATATGTGTTTTATATAAAAGATGGCAGGTAGATTTGTAATAGTGTGTGAGTTTTGAGGTAAATTGCAAGAAAGGTTAGAATCGCTGTCGATCTCCCCTACAGATTTACACTGTCCTCTTTTTGATTCTGTTCTCATTCGTCTCTCGCTAAATCTTGGGCTCTTATGTAATTCGTTCAGTTCAGTGCTTTTGGAGGAATCCCTCCTGGGTATAATGCCAGCGGGACGGGTGACCCCGAATGAAAGATGTGTCCCGATCCCCGGCGAGCTGCCCTGCTGTATGCTTGCTGACTACATAGGCAGCATCCTAATGGCAATGAAACCTCAGACGTATCTGCTCAATAGTGCTCCTCACAGTTAGCATGTTGCTAAACCAAGAACATGATACTCTAATAAGCATAAAATCAAATAGCAATCTCAAATATTAGGTTACATTTTTTTTTATCAATATGTAACTGTAATATCATTATTTATTTATAGCATTTACACTTTCATGTAGATCACGCACGCACGCACGCACGCACGCATGCACACACACACACACACGCGCACACACACACACGCGCACACACACACGTTTTTGTGGCATAGAAGGACTTTGATGGCCAAACCAGTTTTGTGGTGGTATAAGGGGACACACCTTTCCCAATGCCCTACATTAATGATAAAACTATCAAAAATGTTCTCGCCTATGACATAATTGTGATTTTTGGGGCCCTGATTATGAGGACAATCATTTTACAATACACAAAATATGTAATTTCAGTGGATTACAGGGACCAATGTGTTTTACAGGCACATGACCACACACAACACACAAACGTGACAACACGGTGTATTACCAAGACTGAGGTGATTTAAGAGTACTGGATCTTAAACACAACACACAACTGCACTATCCAACATTATAATAAATCACACGGCAGCAACTCAAAGCATTTCGGCATGTAGATGATCAAGACGTTCTGCTGAAGCTCAAACTGAGCATCAGAATGAGGAAGAAAAGTGATTTACGGGACTTTTAAGGCCCTTGAACACCGGACGCGTAACGAAAAAGCGAAAAGAAAAAGCGAATAGTTTGCGTCAAAAAAAAATTTAATCTAATTAATTAGAGGCTTTGTAATTAATTAATCGAAATGAATCGCATTTTAATCGCATATAAATATTTGACCTGAGAACAAGTAATTTTTTTTACATGGATTTTTAGTATACCGTTGAATAATGACTGAATACATAAGCTTAAGCAACAAAATATTGTTTATTTTTGTTCAACCAAGTCCAGCAGACCAGTGCTATTTTTGCCATTAAGTGTAGCAATAGCCGTTCCGAATTCCTTGTTGCATAGCTTGCACACAACCATGCTCTTATCGACGCTTCCATCCGTTCGTTTTGTCCCAACAAAATGTCCCATCCACGGGGCCAACCAAAGCGGTCTCGTCAGCTTCTTTGTTCATGTTCACTGTGGTTTGTTGTTGTCTGAAGTTATAAAGTTATGACGGTTATGAACGCTGTTGGTGCTCCAGTATAATCGGTCCGCCTAAACTCATCCAGTGAGAAACGTTCCGCGGTGCAAAAATAAGTGCGATTAAAATGCGTTCAAATTTTTATTTTAATTGTTAAAGTCCCGGCTCTAGTCAAAACCATTCAAATCAGCCAAAACCAATTCAATTCAACATCCCAAAACTTTCGCGCCGACAGCTGAGAAAACATGGATACTTCATCATCATCATCCAGTGAAGACGAGCTTATCATTTTCTTTAAAAGACAGAGAAGAAGGTTTTGGGTGCACCCGATCTTAAAGAACAGAGAGTCTGAAGGGGAGTAGCTATGCTAATCTTGTACAGGAGCTAAAACTAGGGATAGCTGACACGAAACTGACGTTCTGAAGCTTTTCGAGATCCCGAAGCGCAGATGTTTTGAAACACTGATCCGAAGCGTGATTCAAAACACCCATGTCACGTGACTACGGCTAATTGAAGTTTTGTTGTGTTTCACAAGTGTTTCGACAGGTGGCATGGTCCGCCGAATCAGCGTTTGATTGACAGGGTCGGGAACAGACCACACAATCGCACATCTGCATAAAAGTGAAGTCAACGCAGCAATCTTGACCTCGTGGGATTTTGTGAGAGGATTTTTTCAAAGGCTGGAGAAATAATCTGTAAAAAAAGAAGTAGGCTAAGTCCTTCCACAGCACAGAAATTAATATTTTAGAATAAAAATCTATAAAAAAGTGAGACATTGTGGCTTGATTTCTTATTAATATTCATTTTTCATGACCAAAATATCATTATGCACAGTGAGGAGCCTACAGGTTACAAGCTTAAAATATTAGAAAAATACAATTTTTTTTTTTATGTAATGGCTCGTTGTCAAGGTTGTTTCAGATCAACACCTGCAATTGACCACTAGGTGTCACCGTTTCGAAGCCTCGACACAATATGGCACATTTGCTTTAACCGTTTCATTGTTTCACGAAGCCTCGATCTGCCCACTAGTTAAATCTCTATCATGGCCGGTTCCTCACTTACTTTCGGATGTCTGTGGGACTATTTGAGGAGCTTCAGACAGTGGCACCGCATCTGATGAGACAAACCACAAACTTCAGGGAACCAATCGGTCCGGAGCAGAGTCTGGCAGTCTGCTGAGGTCAGCTGTCCTCTTAAAATCATCAGGGATACGTTTACATGCAATCAAATAAACAATCCACTGTATGCGATTGGCTGAAGCCTTTTCTGTTGGCGCAAAAGTTAAAAAAACAAATCGTCATCGAAGCGGAAAAAATCAGTTGTTTTTTTCGCCGCAGGACATTCACGTTCGGTGTGGAGGCACTCATTACACAAACAGCTGATCACAAAATAAAACCATCGCGTGAATTATTTGTGCGTCAAAATCACGTCCAGTGTGAAAGGGCCTTTAATGTGACATGATTGTTGCTATCCTGAGTGTTTCAGAAACTGTTGATCTTCTGGGATTTTCACACACAATCATCTCTGGGGTTTACAGAGAATGCAAGAAACGCCGGTGTCACTCCTGTCAGCTGAGAACAGAAAACTGAGGCTATAATTCACACAGACTCTCTAAAACTGGACTATAGAAGACTGGAGAAGCGTTGCCTGGTCTGATGAGTCTGGATTTCTGCGGTCGTTCAGATGTTCGGGTCAGAATTTGGTGAAAACAACATGAAAGCATGGATGATCCTGTCTCGTGTCAGCGGTTCAGGTGCTGATGCTGTAATGTGTGTTTATTGACACACTTCGGGACTCTTAGTGCGTAGTTTAAACGCCACAGCCGACCTGAGTATTGTTGCTGACCGTGTCCATCCCTTTATGACCACAGTGGACCATCTTCTGATGGCAGGATAACACACAACTAAACAAATGCTGTTCTATTCTAGTGAAGATAATTTCAAGAAGCACTATCACTATGGCTATACATCTTCTCTTTGACTTCAGGCGCTGTGTAGGTGGGCATTCAAACACAGCTGGTGTATCCGTCTCATTACAGCAGAGGTGACCCGAGTGAGACACACAGCGTCTATCGGCCCTTTTATAGGGGTCAGAACAAGCACGAGGAGAGAGAGAGAGAGAGAGAGAGAGAGACTCTTTAAGGATGATTCTTCTAAATCTGTGACCTCTGGCCCAGGGTGATGATAATGATGTTGGTAGTTATTTTTGGCAGATCCCGCAGGAGATTTCACCCATCCTGACCCTGATGATTATGCATGCAGTGGCTTGAATACACAGATATACAGTAAATGCACATGAACGTGTGCAAACATTCTCTACCTCCACAATGAATTCTGGTGAGATTCTGTTAAACCTACACGGATGTCAATCTGCATATTCTCGTCAGAAATTTTCACGTTAAAAAATAAATACCACCTCACGTTGTGTCAGTCACGTTTACACACTGCCTCTGTAAACTTTGAATCGCTCGGGATAATCCCGCAGGTCCTTGATAATGGGGTGAACTCTCCTTCCTCTCTACGCAATCTCAGGATTGGATGGACACAATATTTCCTATTTTTGAGAAGAGAGAGGACAACAAAACCTTAAAAGTCCTTGCACACTAAGACATTTTTGTATGCATTTTATTAAAAATTTGTGGACAGAACGGACAGAAACCTTCCACACTGAGTTTTGTACAAAACAATACAAAATGGAGTCTTCAAGCAGTAAGGATGTCAGTCAGTTTGATGCTTTGCTAGTGATACTGGAGCCACATATTACAATGAAAACCACACATTTCCGTGAACCAATTGATCCTGAATAGTTCTGGATTTTGGTGTTCGCTTGTACGGTGGCTCTGAATTGTCAAAACACCTCTCAAAATGCTTGCTATGGATATGAAAACGCAGAAAATTGAACCTGATCTGATTTTATTTCCGGAGGCAGTGTGTAAAACGTGATTGACACAACGTGAGGTGGTCGTATTTATTTTTTAACGTGTGGAAATTTCGGCCAGAATATAAACAGCATACTCAGAGCTATTTTTTAAATTGCAAAAGTGCCTCTATTATGCTATTTTAAAGGATCCTCATTTTGTTTTGGAGTCTCACTTCAATAGGTTTACATGCATAAGGTCAAAAAACACTTAATTTTCTCATAATATATATTGCAGCATCAACGCTTTTCTCAGTATCTGAAACGGTTTTGGTGTCTGATCTCTCTAAGCCCCTCCTTCCCGAGAGCCTACTCTGCTCTGATTGGTCAGAGGGCCCAGTCTGTTGGAAGCCAAATGTCCATTTCCATATCTGAATTTTAGCTCTGGTCAGTCATATGACCAGTAACGATGGCGTGGGATTTACCGTATCAATTCCAGCGCTGAAGTGCATCAAAGTGGATTTGCTTTCGCTGTGCAGAAAACAGCGTCTTCTCAACATGTCCACAACACCAACCAAACTCGATACAACTACAGTGTTTGAGGGCGGGGCAAAGCAGACGTTGTGTGCAGGCAGCCAATGAAGACCATGGGCTGGCAATATGCAGATTTGTTACAAATCTACGTAGGTTCAGTAGGAAGTAAGACTCGAATCGCTTCTTCTTTTGGGAGACAATAACTGCATTTATCTGCACTTTGATCTTTGAAACTTGGCAGACTTTTACATTCACAAACAGACATATTACACACTACATAAAACGTAATATAAGCATAATAGGGGCACTTTAAAATACGTTCTTGTATCCAATTTATCCAAACACTGTGACTCTATCAAAACCAGCCCGAAAAAACAACACTGGCTCAAACAATGGTGTGAGTTTGGGTCAGATAAACAGATCTGACCCAAACTCACACCATTGTTTGAGCCAGTGTTGTTTTTTCGGGCTGGTTTTGATGGTTTTCAATGTAAGACCATGAGTATATTTGGATATGTATGGACAAGGGTTAAGAAAGGGAGACTAGTCCTGTTTATCTCTTCACTTGCCTTCTCCAGATAATCTCTGAAAACTGTGGATCTTCTGTTTGGCTCGGCTTAGCTGGTCCTCAAGAGAGCGGAGTCTTCCTGACGATATTGGCCCATCCGACTGTCCTTCCGGCATCCTGCAAAACACACACGGGTTGTTAGCGAACCGCTTCCGCAGCTTAGAGTTTGCAAACAGCGGATCTGTCTGCTCTTCTCACGCCGTCGATGAAGAAAGCAATCAGACCGCAAACAAACGGAGAGCGACACGGAAACCGACAGCCTGATTATGAATTGGCCATGAATAAAATAATCATAAATGTCTGCTGTGATGTTCAATAGCGTTTAGTGCACTGCATAAATTTGCTGCCTATACATTCGTCTAAAGCATAATTGCTAATTACAGTTTGGCAGTGTTCGTTTCTATTCAGCTGATTTAGATGAAATCACCTCTTAACGAACGAGCATTTGGGAAACTCTGCATGACACAAACAACTGCTCGTTTAGTATCACATATTATCATATTGAGCTTTTATTTAATAACTGAATGTTTACCGGATATTTAAATTTGTTTTTAAGGGGCGGTAAACGGGTCAATATGCGTCCAAGTGAGTAGATTGCTTATACTAAGTATTAATATGGTAATCATACATTAATATTAATACTTCTGCTGAATGCATATGCATGAGGGTATATATGCAAGGGAACAAAGATTAGCGTGGAGAAATCAATAGAGCATGTTAGCACAATTTGCAAGAGTGGAGGAGGGAATACTAATTGATTCAAAAGATGCAAAAAGGGCTTTTAATTTGAAAGCAAATGACAAAAACAACCACAAGTGGTGAAAATATGCAAAAAGAAAAAGCAAGGCATTAGAAATACAACATTGTTCAATTGTTTGGGGTCAGCAAGGCTTTTTTTAAAGAAAGAATTTATGAATCACATTTATTCTTAAGTCTATAAGACTATAATTACGCAAATCTTAGAATTTTGACACACGTAAGACTAGAGTTTTACTTTGAGCAGATTTATGTAACTAAATTTATGTAATTTATTTCGTTTACACGACAACAATATGCTTACAACAAGGAAGTTTTTTGTTGTACAAAACCTTTCTTTTTAGTAAACTGTGTACACAAACACTGTTCTCAATGCTGGAGTTCATGTGTAGAGCCACTGGTGACACTTCCAGCACAGTTTCATGTTGTGTCGAGCCGCATTAGTGTTTTAAAATAGCGATTTTGATGCTATCATTGTAGTGCCCCATGCACTCCCATTCAAAAGGCATTTTGAGCTAAAACGAAAATACGGTCAAACTTAAAAGGGGCGTTTCCATCCTAATTATGCTTTTACATGAATGTATGACTCGGGTAGATTAACAAAATACCCTAGGTTCAATTTTGGCGAGAGTTACCCTTTAACATCAGAACCTCAAGTAAACTACATGCTATTTTGTTCAGTGATCTATTCAGAATGGGGAGAATCGTGATTTCTATATATATAAAAACATTAAAATATATATATAGATATATTCAATTAATCCAGAATAATGCAGCTCTACTTCAATTCCATCTACCGAGTGTGTGACACGAGCGTCAGACGGGGCAGAACTTCAGAACTGCTGATGGAGAGCAAAACAGAGTCTGATACAGGGGGTAACCGCGGCCAAATGACATTACAGCGAGTGAATTACTGTCAGTCACTGACTCACTGCGAGAGGAAATTACAAGAGTCGCAAGATTAGTCAGGAGACTGAAGCCTGAAGATCACACAGATTTTGGCGATGAAAAAGAGTCCAGGAAGATGTGAATACTGCAAAATGATTAGTGAATTTGAACAGACTTCTATACAGTAAATGCTGTTACTTTTTCCAAGCAATCAGACTGAAGGTTTTCACCTGGTGGATGATGAAATAGGTGGAAAAATCCCACAGACCTGCATTGAAGAAGGGACCAGAGCCGTATCCAGAGACTTGAGGAGGGACTCTGTTCAATTGGACCAGGAGGAAACCACTAAGAATAGCAGAGTAACTGCATTGCAACATGTTCAAATCACCCATAACACCCTAGCAACTGCACATGAATGTGTTTAAATCACCCAGATGACTACATTAACCACTTAGCAATATACTAAAACCACTCAAAAAACCTTAGCAAGTGCATAACAACATGCTAAAGAACAATGAACTAACCAAGAACACCCTAGTAACTGCGTAGCAAAATGCTAAAGCCACTTCGAACACTCTAGCAAACGCATAACAATGTGGCACAAGCACTCACCCAACGCCCTGGCAATCACACTAAAGTGCTTTAGGACGCGCAGCTTTGTACGATGCATTGACGTCATTTCCACTGAAACAGGAAGCTAAGCCGGGACATATTGAATGGCTCCTCCCCCTTTTCAAATAGCCAACAGCGTTTGGTTTAGCTCACAGACTACAAGTCGTACTTGACGGCACAAGATACGTTGGGTTCAATAGTAGAGGTGTGAATAAACTCTAGCCATTTCATTCTTAACCAACGTTACGGTTGGAAAACGTAATAAAACTTGAGCGTTTGAGACACACATCTCCAACACATATCGCTTTGGCTAGGTGGTATTTATAGCAGAGGGGGCGGAGCTTTAGATTCTAGAGAGCATTTGATTGGACAGAAGATGTGATGAGAAGCTGAAGTCCGGGTGATGTCATAAAAATACGTGATCCATTTTAGCGGAAGTGAGAGACTGTAAGTTTTGAATGCTTATATCTCCTAAATGCGAATTTTGTTATTGTTTTAGAACACGCCAGCTTATTCATAACCTTAAGGCTAACATATTCCATCTAAAAACTTACATTTTGATTTCAGGGAGCCTTTAATATCATGCCAACACAAAACTGTGATTGGTCACTTGTGATGTCAGTCAGATGGTCTCTATATCCAGAACAAGCTGCAATGTGGACTAACCTTTAAGCTGATAGTCAAACGTCTGGCTACGCATACTAAGAGGAATAGCACAATCTTAATCATAAGAGTGCTTTTAGTGCAGGGAAGCTGTTTCTTTTCTAAGTTTATTGTGTGTGTTCTTGGCAAATGCCACTATGAGGAATGTTTGTGGCAGAATAGTTTCCAGCGCTCGTGGCAATTTTAATTGCTCATATAATGATATTGACAGAAAGCACACATATCTTCACCCAGCCTGAGGGTGTGGACCGCTGCGTCTCGATGAAACAAATGAACGTTATGATGTGTGGAGAAACATTCATAATAATGCACGGCAGCGCACGCGGGCCATTGTCAGAAACCATTCCATTTCTCTTCAGCGAAGGCTGGAAACGTTTTATTGCTTTGAGCATCAATTCCCATGTTAATGTATCTATCCAGAAGGTTTTTTTCATCACCACTTTATTATAGTAGTATGTGCATATATAAATTACATAAAACATAAAAGTGCCTTCTGGCATTCGAACAGTGCTTTGTTGAAGATATTAATTTAAGAAAAAAGAGAAATAAAAGGTCCTCAATGCTTTTTTCACATCGGTGCAGCAGTTTTTGGATGTCACACACACATCAACTCTCACACCGACACTCACTCACTCACTCGCTCGCTCCCTCCCTCACTCACTCACTCACTCACTCACTCACTCACTCACTCACTCACTCACTCACTCACTCGCTCACTCACTCGCTCACTCACTCGCTCACTCACTCACTCAATCCGATACTCACTCACTCCGATACTCACTCACTCACTCACTCGCTCACTCGCTCACTCGCTCACTCGCTCACTCGCTCACTCGCTCACTCACTCACTCACTCGCTCACTCACTCGCTCACTCACTCACTCTCTCACACTCACTCTCTCACTCACTCACTCACTCACTCACTCACTCACACCGATACTCTCTCACTCACTCACTCACTCACTCACTCACTCACTCACTCACTCACTCACTCACTCACTCACTCACTCACTCACACACACGCTCTCACTCACTCACTCACACTCTCACACACTCACTCACTCACTCACTCACTCACTCACACACACACACCAGACACACACACACACACACACACACACACACACACACTCACTCACTCACACTCTCACTCACTCTCACTCTCACTCACTCTCCTCTCACTCACTCACTCACTCACTCACTCACTCACTCACACACTCTCACTCACTCACTCACTCACACACTCTTCACCACTCACTCACCACTCACTCACCACTCACTCACTCACTCACTCACACACCCTCACACACTCCCACCTCACTCACCACCACCTCTTCACCTCACTCACCACTCACCACACACTCACACACTCCACTCACCTCCACACACTCACCACTCACCACTCACACCTCACTCACTCA
>JARPMJ010003048.1:50000-82500 GCA_033366665.1 Phoxinus dragarum
CTCTCAGGATCCATAAAAGCCGTTTTTGAGGAACTATTGGCTTGTGTGTTACAGACAATCAAACACGGGTTCAGTTTCAAGCACTCTTCCCCAAACAGCACTATGTGGGACTACTTTAATGCTGTAACCAACACTTTTCACAATTAACTATGGCAGCTTTAATCTGTAATTATTTCTTGAATTAATTTGTGCAGCCCTACTTCACTGATGATCTTTTTAAAGAGGCTGTATTATGCACTTTATAAAGTCTTGATTTAATTTTTGGGGTCTAATAATCTACTTTTCATGCTCGAATATTCCAAAAACACATTATTTTCCTCGAAACTTCATTTATTTCAGTAATTCAACTTAAAAGGTGAAACTAATATATAATAAAGACTCATTACATTCAAAGTGAAATATTCCAAGCTTTTATTTGTTATAATTTTGATGATTATGGCGTATAGCTTAGGAAAACCCCAAATTCAAAATTAGAATATTGTGAAAAGGTTTTTATAAGCTGTAAGCCATAATCATCAAAATTATAACAAATAAAAGCTTGGAATATTTCACTTTGCATGTAATGAGTCTATATAATATATTAGTTTCACATTTTAAGTTGAATTACTGAAATAAATGAACTTTTGCACCATATTCTAATTTTTCGAGTTTCCCCATATTCTCCATTTTTGCAGCTCCTCTCTTCCCAGTCTGTCAGTAACGCTCTGTTTAGTTCCTGTCTCTATGAAGCTCCTCCTTCTGAAAAGCACACTGTGCTCTGATTGGTCGGCTGGATCAGTGTGTTGTGATTGGTCGAGCGCTTTGAGTGTGTTTGGGAAAGGTCCCCCCCTTACCATAACCGCGAGTTTCAACTCAAACTAACTCAACCAGGCCCCGCCCCTTTATTCTGCATATGAATTATTTAAATGAGGAATATTGTGACGTGTTCGTTCCTGGAAAAAAACTAAAATGGAGGCGTTTCAGGAGTTCAGAAACAGTGACACTGATATAGAGAAGAACTCCCGCTGGAGGGACTTTGTGCAACAGCAACATTACACACTAGAGAAAGATGAACATGAAACATCATATTAGGACAGTACGTTCGCCAGGGCATCAGCAAATCCCTACATATCACTTTTTCTCTAACATCATGAGAGTACCACATTTGTCTTTTCTCCTCAGTATAAGCTCTTTATAAATCTTGACGTTCTCCATCAGAACTTCAAAACGCTTCCCTCGTGTCTCTCCTGAATATCCTGCAGAACTCCTCATGTTCTGAGTCACGTGTCAAACATCTGTTCCCTGTCTGACTCCGCATGTGCTTGAAGAGAAACAGAAGTTATTGAGGGAAAATAAATACAATTTTCTTGCTTTTTAACATTTTAACTAAGTTAGGTTATTCAAATTAATAATAAATATTAAATAAAATAAAAATCACATTACATTTATGCATTTAGCAGATGCTTTTCACTCATTAAATATATTAATATTTGATTCTCCAAATATTAATAATATTATATAAATTACATTACATATTAAATAATTGTATAAATAATAATACATATAATTTGAACTTGAAGTCATTCTGCAGCCGGGTTGAGAACTGTCTTCGACTGGCGCAGAAGAACATGGGGTTTTGTTTCTCTAGAACTTCATACGGTTTCATTTCTCTTGTTCTGTTAAGAGCACATGTTGTTCCCAGGGAACTAAACTCACATCAGACAGAATCGGGTCAAATCCTGCAAATGTTAGAAAGGGCAGGACACACAGCCTTGATATCACAAACCATAGACATAACAATCAATTTAGACTATAGAAGCACAATGTATCTTCATGTAAAAAGTTGACTGTAAATCGATTCAAAGTTTGTATACTTGCATAAGTCCCGAAATTAAGATAATTGAACTACTTTGCATGGTTACGGCAGAAAAAAGCACTGAATAACCTGCGATGAAGCCAACTTAGGATCAACATACACTGTTAAATGTTATAAATATATAGTACAATATTATCCTTATATATTGTAATCAACAAGTTGTAATTGCTTCCGTTGTGTAACATGCATTGTGTCTGCTTATCTGACTGCATAATGTAAACTAACATAATATGTATTACATTACAGCTGCATATTACTGCCATATTGACACACTCATATTTAGCTGATAACATAATACTTGTAATAAAGGCACTGGATTTAGGCTCCAGTCACTTTTGGGGGGGGGGGGGGGGGGGGGGGGGGCGAATCCCGCGAATCCCACCGCTGCCACCAAATGTGATGCAGTAGTCCTTTGCCAAGCCAAACTGGGTCACCTCGAGTCTACTGCGGACGTGCTACAGTCCGGAAAAATACATAAAAATGATGGCTCAACCCGTAGCAATCTTCAGAGTAAGGTGGATTTATTTGCAAGTGCCGAAAGTCGAATAATCCAGTGAATATATACAAGTTTACCGTCAACAACAAAACAACAAAAAAAAAAAAAATAAATAAATAAAAGAGACTAGCCGAATATATACACAAACTCACACGCATCTACAATATACAAAATGATTATAGCTCAGATAAGGTGACAATGTCTTCCACATTCAAATTGACATATAACTCCACCTTATAACAACCAAACTTTATACCAACTAATTTCAATAAACATAATAACATAATAAACAAGACAACCATAACTTAAATTACGGTTTGTCTTTTATTCTAAAACTTGGGTTTAGGACTAAAACATTTAGACACCACATGGTTTCACCGGTTTCCGGTCCAGTGCGCCGGCGCGGCATAGTCCAATGACGTCATAACCGCTCGCCCTACCTGAGCTCCTAGCAACCAAGTTACGCCAACGTATGATTTAATACATAAAACAAACAAATACCGGTAATGAGAATGCATGATAAGTCCGGAAGGAATAACACAGGGAAGTATGGAATGTAGATGAATGACTAAGTGCTATCGGGATCGCGTGTGCACCCGCTTCTCCAATAGCGGCATCAACAGGTGAGAAAAGTGTGTGTGGTTGTTGCGTGTATGTGTGTGATGTGTGCCAGTATCAGTGCAGCAGTGAAGAAGATCACTTCTTCACACCAAATATTTCCTAATTGCAACATTTTCCTCATCTTTACGTTGGTCCAATTCCATATGCTGTTTTTTTTGTTTTTTTTTGACAAAATTTGAACGATGAGAAAATAAAGAAACTGAACTATAATAATCCAGCAGGAGTTTACCGTAGAGACTGGGCCATGCGTCGCAGGTCTTCATTTTGCTGTTTCAGTCTCTCCAGCTTGGTGAGGATCTTGGCCAGCTCGCGGCTGGAGCGCGGCGCATGTTCGTTGTCCTTCACCAGATGACCCCCGATATAAAAGAGCAACGTCCCCCATGCCAGCAGGACCAGCGCTATCCAGCGCCATGAGCCCGTCCATGGACGCATGCTCTCGCCAAACTCCAGTCACAAACCACGGGCCGGCATGCTGGGTCTGCCGATGCAAGTAGAGGTTAAAAGCAAGGCGTCCAAACGTGGAAGGGGAAAACGAGAACTGGTGCGTCTACGTAGGTACGTCAACACACCGTGGATATTCATACATCGTGACTCGTCAAGACGGCAGATCTTCCATTCTGTTCCTGAAGTTGAGGATCGTGGTGTTTTGGGCTTTGCAGGTTTCACTGGTTTCACTGGCGTCTCATTGGCTTTGTTGGGTATATTGAATGCATTATTGTCCTGCATAGAGAAAGAGAGAAAGATGTTACAGAGGAGTGTTTGTTCACTAAGTCGACAGCTGAGACTAACAATGGTGAATGCAAATAATACAATGTCACCATCTAATCGTAGATGATTAAACTAAACACGCAAAATAAACAGACTTATCAACTTTGAAAAGAAAGAAGAAACTGCTTCCCATATCTTCTGTTGCTGACATCAAAGTTTGTGTGTCCGATCAAACTCGTCTGTCACTAGACACATTCATCCTCCAAATCCAACAACAAAATGCTGCAGGTAAAATAAAATACGCAATATTTTATCGTAATAAGGATAAAAATGGTTTGTGTCAACCAAAATGTGTCTCATTTACTGATAAGCTTGTACAAGTTCTTACATATGTGACCCTGGACCACAAAACCAGTCACATGGGTCCATTTTTTTGACATTTTTAAATGTATACATCACATGAAAGCAGAATAAATAAGATGCACATTGATGTGTGGTTTGTTAGGATAGGACAATATTTGGCCGAGATACAACTATTGAAAATCTGGAATCTGAGGGAGCAAAAAAATCTAAACATTGAGAAAATCTCCTTTAAAGTTCTGCATTTATGTTCACGATTGTGCTGCACTCACTCACAAAAATACATGTTTTATATATTTACGGTAGGAACATGATCTTTACTTAATATCCTAATGATTTTTGGCATAAAAGGAAAATTTATCAATTTGTATTTACAATGTATTGTTGGCTATTGCCACAAATATACCCGTGTGACATGTGACTGACATGTGACTAGTTTTGTGGTCCAGGGTCACATATCTGCACTGAAAAGGTATCGAATACTGAATGATTCACAACAGGTGCGTATATGTATGTACATTTTATCTTCCCCTTGTATGATAAACTTTTGTATGATAAAAATGTTGCTGTGTTGGTAAACCACATGTAAAATCTGAGCCCGAAACAAAGCCAGCTAAAAACACTGCTACAGAACACAGTGTCCCAATGGAGATGAATTGAATACAACTAAAATAAAAATGCTGTTCCACACACTCCAGACGCAGCCCTGCCTCAACAGCCGCGAGGATTGATCAAAATGACAATCTCACGATGTGCAATCTCATGACAGATGTGAGGAGACTCTTAAAACGCCTGGACCCGCTGTTGGTTTGGCAAACGCTGTCGCTCCACGTACATCTGTACTGAACTCAATCTCACGTCTCAACACTTCTGTTCTCACGGATCCAGACTCTGACAGCTAAATCCCCCTTCATTCCCTCAGACATGCTTTGTGACCCACTGCAATGCTGCCAAACTGAAGTGATATGCACACTGGAATGACCCTAGAAAACCCTGCGTCATCGGTTTCCCTCCAGGAATGAGTGAGACGCTGCAAGCCAGCTGTGTTATAATCAACAACACTCACTGCAAGTGATGTGACAGACTCTACACTGCGAACACATGACCCTGTGACCCTGTGAGCATGCGATGCAACAGAACTACAATCACACCTTCAATCAATAAAGCTACACAAGCAAACACAACTATAATGTTCCTTCTATAAATCGACGACACACCGCAAGTGCATGACATCGGGAACTAGAACGCGCTTTTGATAATCAATAAAGCCGTCTCTCACTGCAAGTTTGCAATGCCACAAAACTAGAAAATTTAATTTTAAAGGGGTCATGATATGAGAAATTTAATTCTACTTGATCTTTGGACATATAAGAGGTCTTTTTACCATTTTAACCTGTACGTTTCATAGCTTAAAGGAGAACTCCGGTCAATTTTAACATTGAGCTCAATTTTTAGTAAATTTGGAGTGCTGTCAATACAGAGAACAACGACAAAAATCGGTGTTGCCTACACTGTTTTATCCTATTTTTAAAATTTGCACCCTATTGACTTGAATGGGGCAAGTTTTAAACCTGCTTTTATCCTCTTAACATATTTGATGTGTCATTACAAGTGCCCAGCCATGTTGAGTGATTCCTTAAGAGTGAACACGAGTGAATCTGACTGCAGTAGATGTGAAAGATATTAATAAAAATGATGTTATATCAGCCAGCGCAAATACCTGTATTTAGTTCCTGTTTTCGGTAGAAGTCCAAAGTAGTCGATGGTCGAGTTCACGCGCATAGGTTTAGTTGCTATGATCACGCGCGTGAACTCGACAATCGACTACTTTGGACTTCTACCGAAAACAGGAACTAAATACAGGTATGTGCGCTGGCTGATATAACATCACTTTTATTCATATCTTTCACATCTACTGCAGTCAGATTCACTCGTGTTCACTCTTAAGGAATCACTCAACATGGCTGGGCACTTGTAATGACACATCAAATATGTTAAGAGGATAAAAGCAGGTTTAAAACTTGCCCCATTCAAGTCAATAGGGTGCAAATTTTAAAAATAGGATAAAACAGTGTAGGCAACACCGATTTTTGTCGTTGTTCTCTGTATTGACAGCACTCCAAATTTACTAAAAATTGAGCTCAATGTTAAAATTGACCGGAGTTCTCCTTTAAAACACCCTCATTATAAACAGGATTTATAATCAAACTCCAAAGTCGTTTTTGATATTGCAGGATCTGTAACGTACATTTGCATATGACCGCCTCCAGAGCAAGACATCGACAATCAGTTTTACATCATCGCACTAGTAAAACTTTGAGCTTAGTGGAGCTTGAAAATGCCCTTAAAAATTTGGAAAATGGAAAAGCACCAGGTATTGATGGCATTACAACTGAATTTTATAAATCTTTTTGGGTAGAAATGGGTCCAGATAGGCCCCGCCCACTGGCGTTCAGTCGTGTAACAGCTGACAGTCCTACACTTTATGTGTCAAAAGCAAACAGAAGCCATTATATTCACCGGCACTGATACACTGATACAGTATAGAGACGCGCGTTCAGTTTCACACACACACTCCACGCACTCGAGTCTGTCGACAACAGGACAAATGAAAGAGTGAAAGAACGTTTGCTTTGATGCGTCCAGTTTAAACAGATCATTTGCTCATTTCTGTAGAGACTTGAGAAGGATCCCAGTGTCAGAAACAAGTGTATGGTTTATTTTTATGGCGTCCTGGATCGAGTCATAGGATTATATGTTTGTTCAGAGCATTTGACACACAGATTATTTTGTAAACGAGGCACGGAGTAATAGAGAGTTCACAACGAGACACTCTCATAAGATGAAGACGGTTTTATATGGATGTTTTCAAAACACTAACTCATACAATATCAAGCGTTGATACGGTTTCCTATTAACTGACGTTAGCCAATCACAACAGTGGCCGTTTACTGACAAGCCTTAAAGGGGTGGTTGATTATGATTTCACTTTTCTAACTTTAGTTAGTGTGTAATGTTGCTGTTTGAGCAGAAACAACATCTGCAAAGTTACAACACTCAAAGTTCAAAGCAAAGGGAGATATTTGCTTTTGAAGAAAAGGACTGAAACAAACATTCCTCCCGGGTTAGTGACATCAGCAACCCTAAAGTGTACATAAGCCCCGCCCCCGGGAACACACAGTCCATGTTGAGAAGAGGAAGAGTTGTTGTAGTCGAGCACATTTGTGAGTCAGCTCAAACTTTAGCATCCATCTTTTCACATGCAATAGAAAGTCACTCTCTGTGTGCATCTCACAACAGTTCCTATACGAGCGATTTATAGATTACATGACAGAATATGCGAATTGAAGATAGTTAACTCCACATCAGCAACATACATTCATCAACTAACCTTTCAGAGACGTCCTGTTGCTTCTACATGTTGTCACTTCTTCTTGAGTCTCTCCATTATTGTCTGACTCCGCTTTAAAATTAAAGGCAGAACAGTGTCTGTCATTTTAGTGTGTGTGTGTGAGGTAATCGCAGCTGCTAACACACATGAGCTCTTGAAACCCCGCCCTCTGCAGCAGCTCATTTGCATTTAAAGGGCCAGGGACAAAACGGTGCGTTTTTGCCCTCAAAAAGAGACAACTTTAACATGCTATATAAAATATCTGTGGGGTATTTTGTGCTAAAACTTCACACACACACTCTGGGGACATCAGAGATTTATTTTACATCTTGTGAAAAGGGCATTTTACCACCCCTTTAAAGGAGCAGCGCCTTATATACAACAAGTCCTTTCAGACCACAGGGTCAGAATGAAGGTTTAAAACAATATTTTTGTGTGTGCAAAGAAAAACTTTTACTAACCTTTTAAGTGAGCATGTCATGACCCCTTTAATCAATACATCTGACTAAACTGCATGCATGCAAATCTATAACACCTCAAGTGTACACAACAACACTAGACTGCTCTGTTTTAATCAATTAAGTTGTCTACACAGCAACTGCGTAACCATGCAACACTGCACATGTGACATCTAATGCTCCTTTTATAATCAATGAAGCTCTCTACGCTTTAACTGCACAAACATGCAATACTGCAAGCGAACAAAGCAACAAACTACAACACTCCTGTTATACGTTATAATCTGCAACACTGCACACGAGTGATGTGAAAACTACAAGAGCTCGTTTTATAATGAGCAAAGCATGCCATGTTTGCAGTGCAGATTCTGTTGATCGTAATGAGCATTCATGATTTTGTTGCATCTCACGCACACGGAGCATTATAGAGAAATATGACAGCTTTTAATGAATCTCCATTGAACATTAACAGGACATCAGTTTTCATTAAGTGTGAGACAGAGAGCTGGAGCGAGGGAATACAGTGTCTGTTCACTGAGGGATGATATGTCTGCAAACCGGAAAGTTAAAGCCATTTTTATCTCCGAATTCCCCCTGCAGAACAACACAGTCGAGTTGTGTCGAGTTATACGAGCTTCCTTTCAAGTCATATCCAATGTTACTGTTATTTCTCTGATTAAGGAGGAATTGCACTGACTGATAAATGAATACAAGCCAAACTGACAGACATGAAAAGCAAAAAAACATTCAAATCTTTGCTATTGTTCATTATTCATCAGTCAATGTTATTCTACAGACGAAAATAAATCACAATCTCACAAAAACATTTTAATAACATTCTCCACCTCTGAAACGACGACTCCGCAGACATAATGAACCTATAATATCACAGCCAATTTCACAAAATCAATTCTTGCCCCTTTCCCGCTGAATATCGCTCTGAAATGCTTCACATAATGGAAGTTAAATATGAAGCAAACATCATTTTGTGCCGTTTACACTTAGATCTCAGCAAACAGAAGTGCTAACTCAGCTCCTGACACCGAGCGGGAGAACATGATCCTCATCTCGGGATTTGACAGGAGGAAACGGGGCTCAATCCTGCAGATGTGCTGAGTGTGTGTGTGTGTGTGTGTCCTCATATCTGATGTTTCCTCAGTAAAGTGAGGAATAAAGAGCAGGTGAGATCCACTAATGAGACCAGAGACCAACGACAGAAACACGACTTTGCTATTTCTGTCAACAGAAGAGCATCTTGGTTAAAGGACTTCGTGGTGAGAGCAGAATCTATTTATGTGCATGATATGTGCAGATTGGGGAATTGCTTGACCAAAAATGTATGAAACCTTTTCTGTTGCATTTATGAGAGAAATGATAAAGTGAAAAAGCATAAGACAACTGATGGTGAGGAAAAATAGCACAAAAATAAGTCATTTTTTACTTAGTAGTAGTTCAATTGCTTTATTTATCACTGTAGCTACATGTGATGTTGAACATTTTGAACATGTTGAGTCATTTACAGATGCTAAAGATTTGCATAAACACTGTACATTCGCCTCAAATTTCTCTTTAAGCTTTATAAACAAATTGAATATCTTGTGAATAAAGTGTAAAAATAAAGATCCCTCCACTACCATTCAAAAGAGTGTATCATGTTTTTGGAAAGCAGTGTCTTCTGCTCATCAAGCCTGCATTTAATGGACTAAAAATACAGTAAAAACTGTAATATTGTGGAATATTATTGCAATTTAAATAACGGTTTTCTATGTGAATATATAGTAAAGTGTAATTTATTCAAAGCTGTATTTTCAGCATCATTACTCCAGTCTTCAGTGTCACATGATCCTTCAGAAATCAGTAAAATATGATGATTTGATGCTCAAGAAACATTTAGGATTATTATTAATGTTGAAAACCGTTGTGCTGCTTCATATTTTTGTGGAAACAGTGATACTTTATTTTTCAGGATTCTTTGATGAATCGAAAGTTCAAAAGAATATTTTGAATTTAAAGAAACATTTATTTTAAATAGAAATCTTTTGTAAAATTATAAATGTCTTTACTGTCAGTTTAATGCACCCTGAATACAAGTATTAATTTCTTTCAATAATAACTTATTATTATTGCATTAGTGGTCTTTGCCAAGGCATTTCATATCACGATTGAAAGTTGTGTTGTTCTTTAACATGAAAATAACACATTTTGAAGTAAAGTGTAATGCACTCATAAATGAAATATTATAATAATCTCTGCAGATTTGAGCTTCAGACGCCTGCGGATCACGAGATGCTAGAGAAGCGCTGCTGTTCTGTTCCCATCATGCTTTGCTTTCTCTGACCTTTCAGACTCAAAGCTTCATCATCTTTATGGCACCGTACAACTGTCATTTACCTGTCAATCACTCATAGGAAAGGTCAACCCAAATGACCCGCTCGGAGCGAGCGAGCGAGGGACCGTCAGAGGGCCGTTCATCACGCAGTGGACCCGGCCCCGCAATAAACTGCACAATAAGCGCTGAATGATGCATGCGTGGCCTCAACATGAATTATACTTAAGGTCAAAGGTTTGATGGATTACAACAGGAACCTTGCAGAGCACATAACAGTGACGTACCACGTAAATGTGTGTGTGTGTGTGTGTGTGTGTGTGTGGCTACAACGGTCCAGCAAATGGAAATGACAATCTAGGACAGGACACTTCTGGGAAATGCTGGACACAGTAAATCAAACCAGGACACGGGATCAGGGATCTGCCGAGACACATCGGAACAAGAACACAAAGTATATGATCTATTTCCAAATGTGAGTTTTTCCTTAAACAACAACAACAAACTTCTGTATTGAAACTGTTATAATAAACTATATAGAATAGAAAAAAAGCAACTCTGGTAAATCTTGATTATTGCAGCCAAATTCACCTTTGTCTCAATCTTTGTGATAATAGTGATAATATTTACTAATTACATTATATATTATAATTATTTAATATGTAGTTTGTAAAGTGTTACTTATCAAGAATGATAATAACAACAATTAAGTATAATAACAATTCCCACTTTCAAATTACATCAATGTAAATTTATTGACTAATAATAAAACAATTTTTAACTTAAACTTCCTAATCTAATAATATTTAGTAAATATATTTATAAAATTATCTAATTTGAAACATGAATGAATAATAATAATACAAACTTTTTTTATTTTTTACTACTATTACCAATAGTAAACACTACTTAATTTACACTTTTCAATGTACATTTATTGACAAATAATAAAAATAATTTTACCGTTAATAATGATAATACAGTTTTTTTGACTTAATAAAATACATGTATTACTACTACTAATAACAACAATTAAGTAAAATAACAATACACTTTTCAACTTGCATAAATGTATTTATTGACTAATAGTACTAATTATAACATGATAATTAAAACTTTTGATATCGAACTATTAAATTATATTGTTATATAAATTGATAGCTTTCAAGTCTAGAATATCAGTAAAAATACAGATAAAAATGTGACATCTTGAAGTAAAACTACAACAAGTTAAAAGATGTTCTAGAATGTCAAGGCATTTTAAAGGAACTGCACATTTAAGAGAAAAACCTTTCAAATCTGACACACAACATTCAGCTTTAAAACCAAGATGAAAAAGAAATGATTTTAGTGAAATGATGTTTTTCATTTGCTTTCACACAGTTTCTAATGTCTGGAGATGCCCTGGCCGTATTCTGGCAGTCCTTCCTGATGTGTTATTTAGATCATGCTCACGCATCGACAAGCCGACACAAGGTCTCCTTCTGAAATCATTCATAAGTGATATCAGATCTGAGATGTACAGATAACCGTGCGGATGATCCCGTATATGAGCAGCATTACTGGATCAAACGTCGGGTTGTTCTGGAGAATAACGTGAGTCCTGAAACCCCATCATGTCCTTGAGCGAGACACTTAACATTTGCTCTGGGGAAATGTCCCAGTATTAGAGACTGTCAGTCATGTTAGAAAAGACACAATCAGCTAAATGTCAAATAACTCCTGTAGAACGACACATAAATCTATAAAGTTTCCGCCGAGGACATTTTGCTGACGCGCAATATTCTGGTAATGTGATGTGGACACAAAACACCAGCGTTGTGCATCACTCACAACTGAACTGAGAACGCCTTTTACATCCCAGTACAATTCATGAAGTTGAACAGGAAGCAGAATTGAAGTAGAATTAAAATGGTTTAGTTGGAAGTTTTTAGGTTCATAGATAGATTTATAAATAAAATGGTAGGTAGAATGAATAGACAGAACAAACCGATGATAGATAGATAGATAGATAGATGGATAGATAGATAGATAGATAGATAGATAGATAGATAGATAGATAGATAGATAGAACGAGATACAGACAGAGAGAGAGACAGACAGAACGAGAGACAGACAGACAGAACGAGAGACAGACAGAACGAGACACAGACAGAGAGAGAGACAGACAGACAAACAGAACGAACGAGAGACAGACAGACAGACAGACAGAACGAGAGACAGACAGACATAACGAGAGACAGACAGACAGAACGATAGACAGACAGACAGAACGATAGACAGACAGACAGAACGAGAGACAGACAGACATAACGAGAGACAGACAGACAGAACGAGAGACAGACAGACAGAACGAGAGACAGACAGACATAACGAGAGACAGACAGACAGAACGATAGACAGACAGACAGAACGATAGACAGACAGACAGAACGATAGACAGACAGACAGAACGATAGACAGACAGACAGAATGATAGACAGACAGAACGAGAGACATACAGACAGAACGAGAGACAGACAGAACGATAGACAGACAGAACGACAGACAGACAGAACGATAGACAGACAGGCAGAACGACAGACAGACAGAGAGACAGACAGAACGAGAGACAGACAGACAGACAGAGAGACAGACAGACAGAATGACAGACAGACAGAACGAGAGACAGACAGACAGACAGAATGAGAGACAGACAAAACGAGAGACAGACAGACAGAACGATAGACAGACAGAACAATAGACAGACAGACAGAACGAGAGACAAACAGACAGAACGAGAAACAGACAGACATAACGAGAGACAGACAGACAGAACGATAGACAGACAGACAGAACGATAGACAGACAGACAGAATGATAGACAGACAGAACGAGAGACATACAGACATACAGACAGAACGAGAGACAGACAGAACGATAGACAGACAGAACGACAGACAGACAGAACGATAGACAGACAGGCAGAACAACAGACAGACAGAGAGACAGACAGAACGAGAGACAGACAGACAGACAGACAGACAGAATGATAGACAGACAGAACGAGAGACAGACAGACAGAACGAGAGACAGACAGACAGACAGACAGAATGAGAGACAGACAGAGAGCCAGACAGACAGACAGAACGAGAGACAGACAGAGAGCCAGACAGACAGACAGAACGAGAGACAGACAGATAGAACGAGAGACAGACAGACAGAACGAGAGACAGACAGACAGAACGAGAGACAGACAGACATAACGAGAGACAGACAGAGAGACAGACAGAACGAGACACAGACAGAGACAGACAGACAGACAGACAGACAGAACGAGAGACAGACAGACAGACAGATAGAACGAGAGACAGACAGACAGAACGAGAGATAGACAGACAGATAGAACGAGAGACAGACAGACATAACGAGAGACAGACAGAGACAGACAGAACGAGACACAGACAGAGAGACAGACAGACAGACAGACAGAACGAGAGACAGACAGATAGACAGAACAATAGACAGACAGACAGACAGACAGACAGACAGAACGAACACACACACACACACACACCCTCTGTTCTCACATTGTGCTGAGAATCTGTTGTTTGTTCAAACTGTTTTTCAAACAAGTCTTTTAATTAGGACACAGAGCAAATAACGAGCAGTCAGACGTCTCCTCTCATGTATCAGTGTGTGTGTGTGTGTGTGAGATTCATTAGCGTTGTCCAAACACACTGACGGAGAGGTGCAGCTCCTGCTGTGGTCGTGTGTGTCCAGTCGAGGTCAGCAAGCACAGGAGATATATGGATCAGTTCGGGAGCTCGAGGACGGGGTCACGCGGGTCACGGCTGGAAGTGAGATGTGCTTTCATGAGCACTCGCAGCACGAGGCATTTACACTCACAGGGCTTGGATTCATCAAAAAGGAATGGGACCGTGGGAGGAGAAACACTTTACTATCTCAGTTACTTCACCAAGACAGAAAGGAGACTCAGTTTCAGAAGAGATCTCAACAATGTCTCAAACTGTACACAGATTTGCCTACAACTAAAACTATTAAAAACATGTTGGTCATTGAAATAAAACTGAAACAAAATAGAATATAAATATTTGCTGAACACTTAAACTAAACGAAAATTAGAAATGTTGCCTTTTGGAAATAAACTGAAATAAATTGAAGAGCTACAATTATTAGCTGGAAATAAATAAAAACTAAAACAAACAAAAAAATAAACCTAAATATATCAACCGAAAATTTACCAAAAAACTAATAAAATGACAAAAGCACATAATGAAATGACTAAACATTAAACAAAAATGTATTATAATTATAATGAAATATAAAAATATGATAATTCAAAATATTATAAACTATAATAAACAAAAATAACACCGATTTGCAATCAACAATTCAGATATTTCTCATCAAATGTATAACCCCCCCCCCCCCCCAAAAAAAACAGTTATTTATTTTAAATGAAAATAAATAAATTGATTCTTTAAAAAATATCCAATGTTTATATATAATTAATATATATTTATACATGTATTTTATTTAAATCTTTTAATACTTAAAACTTTTTTTTCTCTAATGGAGTTGCTCCATCAATGAAACATAAGTCAATGTAAATATTATAAATGTAATCTATTTTCAATAAACTTTAATATTTAAAATATATAACTTTTTGGCTTATATCATTGAAAAAAAAAACAGTTTTTAGTTAATCCTTAATCCAGCTTATTTTAACAAGGCTAGCCAATTCACTCTCAGCCTGAGCTGAGAGCAGGGGGCTCTTACTTGAGGCATGGCGGTAGCCACTCACCAGCCTTTTCACTCGCCTTTGCAGTGTTGATTTTGGGATGTTCCATGCCCTGGCTAAAAACCTTAATTTTGGTTTGTGTCCTTCAGTCACCTCCTGCTCATATTCTTCAATAGCCCCTGCCAGGGGCGCAACTACCCAGTGCCAGAGGGGTATGCAGCAACAAATTAGGCGCCCCCCACCCCGCCAAACAAACAAACAAACAACAACAACAAAAAGAAGAAAAAAAAGTGTCCAATGTAATGAGTGAGGAACGAGTGAGAGTTAACATATAAAATAAGTACAATATTGTCATTTATTAATAAAATTGAACTCTGTCCCTCTAGGGGGGTTCGGGGGCATGCCCCCCCGCTAGAAAATTTTGTGCTTTTTAATGTTAAATTCATAAATCTGGTGCACTTTGAGAGTTCAAAATTAAAAGCTCCAACCCATATTCAGTGTGCAAATTAAACAAAGAAAAATGCAAAAATCTTTTAGTTACAGTGTCTGTCTACATTACACTACTACATAATAATAGTTAATAATAACGAACATAATAATATTAATCCCATGATAGTAATAGCCATATATTGTAAAACAAATGCACTGAAAAATAAAGGAAACTTTCATAATTAGTTTTGTACTAATTTCTATAGCCTACTTTACATTAAAAATGTGATTGGGTCAGCCCAGTGTCAATCAAGAAAAGAACCAATGGGCCGCTGATCTACGTGTTTCATGAAAAATGTCAGGAAAAAAAACTAACACTGACTTTTTTTTTTTGACCAATGGATTACACCGGCACTAACCCAGCACCAGCATCGCAATTAATACAAATTTTTTTTTAAACGAACGGGCCTCCGATGTAGGCTACGAGTTTTATGGGCTGTTAAAGACAAAAAAAAAAAAGGATTAACGTTAGATTTATCGGCCCAAATAGGACCGGGAATCCCCCGGTAGCCCCGATCATAGACATGTATAAAGGCTAGATGGCTTACCGGCGCTGAGAGCCAATGGGACCCGACGACGTCACACGGCGGCCATCTTAAGACAGGTCCGCTCGTCCAGTTATAACATTAAAGTCTATTGTGCATGTAGTGCTGAAATAACTATATCTTGCTCAATTTTCAACCGATTTTCAAACGGCTTGGTGTGTCATAAACGTCAGGGATGCGGCTATTTAACTGCATACTGCATACATTCAAAACGTGAATCTACAATTTAAACATTGGCATCAGCACAAATCATAGCCACGTTAATAAGGTTTGTAATAAACCAAACCGTTTGTAAATCCGTCAAGAATTCAGCAAGTTACGAGCATTTGTCACTCACCTTCCGTCCACAGCAGCAGGGAGCAGCAGCGCAGTCACCTGACCTAAGATGGCCGCCAAGTTGACGACACAGCTGACTCCGCTTGAGCCATCTAGCCTTTATACATATCTATGGCCCCGATGGCCAGTAGGCTATGCGTGGACGTCACACTTTAAATCCTGTTGCCTTTCACCATCCACTTATTTAGCTGCTGGCGCATCAATTGACATACCATCTCCCTTTTCAGTCTTTCTTTTTCTATTTTTTAGCCCCGACAGCTTTTTTACTTTATCCATCTTTATCGACGACAACTCTACTCGTAGCCTAACGTTACCTGCTCGCTCCGCCCGCTCGCGATATTATCCCCCCTCTTCTTCTATGTCAAAATTCTATGATGGAATCTTATGAGGGCGCCTACTCTAGCCAGTTAGTCCTCTAGAGAGTTATATAACATTGAGGAAATGCAGAAATTATTTAGAAACGCACAACAGAAGCTCACATGTAGAAAATACACCCCCCCCCCCCACACACACACACACACACACACACACACTTTTTGCGCCACTGGCCCTGCCGTTCTCTCTTCAATCCACTGGTTAGTTTTCTTCCTTTCCTACTTTGCCATCTTTTCCTTTTCTGTATTGCCCTGTCACTCCTTTCTCCTCTCTCTCTCTGTCCCTCTCCTCTCTGTATGGGTGCCATCTTGTGTATATTGAAAAATATACATTTTATAAAAAATTTATAATCAGACACATTATTATTACTTATAACTTTAAAATGTTATCTTCTTGTTCATGAAATGGCTGCACTGTGTTTGCATTAGCCCTAAAACTGTCCCACTCAACCTGAAATGCACTGTCCCACTCAACCTAACACTGTCAGGTTGAGTGGGACAGTGCTGTGAATCTAATTTTCACAAATATTTTAAACAGTTAGATACTCATTGTTATTTATCTCTAATACACAGACAGTATAAATATATGTAAAAGCAAAAGTTTTATTGTTACATCATAAGTGATAGAATTATCAACCTTATTATTCTAAAATAGCTGTACACTTGCCGGGTGGCTACCGTGAGGTCTCGGGAGTCAAGCAATTTGAAATATAACAACCAGACCACATCTGTGATGTCACACCAATCACAACCTTTATTTCATATCCAATAGACATTTAGCTACAACACAGTAACAATTGTTGTGATTGGCTTACAAAATTAACCCTTTACAGTACTCAAAAGCTTAAGTGTCCCACACAACCTGATGTCCCACTCTACCTGAATTCACCCTAACTCCATTAAGTCTCCTGAGCTCCAGTATGATCTGAGTTCTGCTTGGGTGGATTGTTTGCTGTCAGAACAATCGTGGACTTATAACAGGAATAACACCGCATAAGAACAATAACACAAGAATAATTCATCATGTCCTTGTTCAAAAGCTCATCTGGTCCACTGTAGTGAGAGTAACTGTTAAACCATCAAGCCGCTTGATCTCCACTGAACTCAAGTGTCTGATATCTCACACACGCACGCACGCGCGCACACACACACACTGAAAGGTCACCCGTGGAGAGCAGTAATTTGACATGCTGTCTTTTTTTAATTACCAGAAATGGACTGCAGGGGACAAACTTGACCTTTACTACTGTGGAACATAAAGCACAACTGCAGCGCACGCGTGTGTCATTCTGCGCGTCTCCGCGTTAATGAGCCGCGGTGACAGGTGACCTTTAGCGCTCCACAGGCTTCGGTCACAGCGGGGACACACACTCACATCAGTCATTTACTTAAAACAACACAGAGGACTTACAAGCCAGAGGACATTTATGAAGCTGGGAAAACTGCAAAGTCGGATATTATACTGTACTTCACATATCTGTCTTACAGCATCATCCTCAAACACTAGCTTTATAAACCGATGATACCAGAACTATATCACTGCCTAACTAGACAGCATTTAAAGACAGCATTCCTATCAAAGACTATCCCTAAAAGTAGGCAGGCATAAATCACAAAATGCATTGTGAAAATATTCTCATAAATGGATAATGGTGAATACAAAACATATACTTCAGTCTCATTATAATAATAAAAAAAGAATAAATAATTTGAATATGCAAAATTCAAATATAAATGTATTTACATGAATACTACCGTTCAAAAGTTTTGGGTCGATTGATTGTTTAAAAAGTTTTTGGAAAGAAGTTGTGAAATATTATTACAATTTAAAATAACTCTTTTCTATTTGAATATATTTTAAGATTTCATTTATTCATGTGATCAAAGCTGTATTTTCAGTCTTCAGTGTCACATGATCCTTCAGAAATCATTCTAATATGATGATTTGCTGCTCGAGAAACATTTATGATTATTATCAATGTTGAAAACAGTTGTGCTGCTTCATATTTTTGTGGAAACTCAGTTTTTTGTCAGGATGAATAGAAAAGCCACATTAACGTTAATATAATCCAACAATGTATTAAAAGCTTCCCCAAGCAAGCACGCGCTCTCTTCCTGAGGATCTGTAATGATGGGATGAATGTATTGCCGTCTCAAAGCAGAAAGCTGCAGCACTGTAACTTCTTTTCATTGTTTAGACTGAAGATGCTCATATTGAGCAAAGACTATGTCACAGTAGCAGACTGCAAGTATGAAGACATAATCGTATTCTCTGGCGTGTTATTAAGACGGGACCGAGACCCTTATTTCCCCTCATAATCCTCTTAAACGGTCTTCTGACTGTCCCTGTAATATCCTCATCAGACTGACCCGTGTGAATACAGCAGTTCAGAGTAAATCCTCACGCTTACTTTCTGTCCGTTATCTGAAAATACAGCAACACTTAGAAAAGGCTGAATCTAGAGAAAACATGCACACAAAATAAATCAATATTTTTTTCTGATTATTAGGAAATATAACTTCATATATGCATGCAATAAAAAAGCCCCTATGGCAACTAATTCTCATGGTAATGCATTTGGATTCTTTACACCTTTTATGTTTTTCTTTCTTTTTTTTCATTCTCAAGGGTGATTCTCATTAATGGAATTCAACAACGCCATATAAGAAATTTACAATTTAAGTAATACACTTAGTGTTACATACAGTAATGAAAATTTGTCTGTATTACCATAATGACATTTGGGGGAAATATCATGGAAATAATGTCACAATGCAAAACAAATCTTAATGCTACTGAACTAGGCTTTACATATTTCTTTCTTCCAATTCTGTTGTGGAACATTTGACCATTTCCATGCATTTATGCAACAACAAAACAATATATATTTTTTGGGGCACACACAAAACTGCCAAATTTTTCCATATATTGTAATCACAATAAGTAATCACTGCATTAACATGCTCTTTGCTTAAATTAATGCATGTTCAAATAAGTATCAACTTAAAATATTAACGATGTCCTATTATGTTTTCCCCCCATTTTCATCTTTCTTTTGTGTGTAATGTTGCAATTTGAGAATGAAAAAGCTCTGCAAAGTCCTTCCAGTGGGAGTTCTTCTAAAGTGAGGTGTCTAAAACCCAACATCTAGTTACAGGAGTGCCTCAGGGCTCAGTGCTTGGACCACTTCTCTTCTCCATCTACATGCCATCACTAGGATCTGTGATTCAGACTGCTACGCTGATGACACACAACTCTACCTCTCATTCCAGCCTGAAGATCTGACAGTAGCCGCTCGCATCTCAGCTTGTCTGACAGACATTTGACTGAAGGACCACCACCTTCAACTAAACGTTGCAAAGACAGAACTGCTTGTGGTCCCGGCCAGCCCAGCACTTCATCACAACTTCACCATTTAGCTAGGCTCGTCATCCATAACTCCATCAAGATCAGCCAGGAACCTTGGAGTTGTGATTGATGATCAATTGAACTTTACAGACCACATTGCTAGCACTGCCCGGTCATGCAGATTTGCCTTATACAACATTAGTAGGAACAGGCCCTTCCTATCAGAGCTACACAACTCCTTGTCCAGGCGCTTGTTCTATCCAGACTGGACTATTGTAATGCTCTCCTGGCTGGTCTTCCAGCTTGCTCTGTCAAACCTCTGCAACTGATCCAGAATGCTGCAGCTAGAGTGGTCTTTATTGAGCCGAAGAGAGCACATGTCACTCCTCTCCTCACAAAATTTGCACTGGAACCACTGGCTCTGCTCCCTTTTACCTAAACTCATTATTTCAGACTTACGTGCCATCCAGAAACGTGCGCTCTTGCAAGAACGCCGTCTTGTGGTGCCATCTCAAAAAGGCACACAATCTCTTTTTCTGGTCTGTTCCCTGCCCAACTCAACCAGAGCTGCTGAGACCGTGACCATTTTCAAGAAACTGACGCATCTTTTCCGTCAACACTTGATCCATTAATACGAACACTTTATCTTCTATTCTATATCTATTATCTTAAAAATAAAAAAAAAGATTTTAGTTAGATTGAACTGGGAATGGTCATAGCACTTGCATATTGTTGTCCTATTGTTAGTTTAACTGCTTCTATTGTTCTCATTTGTAAGTTGCTTTGGATAAAAGCGTCTGCTAAATTAATAAATGTAAATGTAATCAAAACACAGTGTGCTTTTCAGAAGGAGGAGCTTCATGGAGACAGGAACTAAACAGAGCGTTACTGACAGACCGGAAGAGAGGAGCCGCAACAATGTCAAACATGGGAAAATGTGAACATTCAAGCATGAAAACCTAAAAAAGCATAATAAAGACCTGGAATCAAAGGCTTATTAGGTCCCCTTTAAATATTAAACCATTTCTGAAGAAAGTTAATGCTTAGGGTTAAAGGTTTGTTCAAATCATTAACCCATTTTCTTGACTAGGCGACCCATTTGAGAAGATTTTTCCTTCCTATGGCGTATTTCATGTTGAGCTGCTGAAGAGACTGTACTTTCTGTACTGGTCGAGGTGTGCATTACCCTTCCCTGCTATCTGTGGTGGGCTTCACCCATCTATGAGCTCTGACCCGTCTCTGAGTGATGTATCTCTCAGTGTCATACAGAAAGCTTCCTCATCCGGCCTCGGGGAACATGAGGATCTCCTGACAGGAGGCAGCGGAGACGGTCAGGGATCACAGGACCTAAGCTGACGACATTAGAGGGAGGATTGAGAAGGACACCAGGATCCAGACCTGAGAGAGACAACCCGCTGGACTACATGCCAGACGATACAACTGGGCTCTTCTTTTCAGCATGAAACCTTCTGTTTGATTCTTCATTTGTTTGTGCTCAGGGCTCAGAAAAGGTTCAAATAGGGCTGTTACGACATCAGATGTTTCACTACACGATTATCGTGGCCGAAAGAATTCAAAAAAGCGGTATATCACGATATCTATTGAAATATTGAGAAAATAATAACCCTGGTTCAAATTTGTTTTGGTAGAAAAGAGTTTAAGTAAGAAATAACTGACTCCGGGTCGTTGAATTATTGAAAAATAAAGCACACCCGAGGTGGTAATGCGTTTATTAAAGCATTATTTTTCAATAATTAAATGGCCGCTTATATTATTTTCAAATTTTTTTTGCTTATACTACGGTTACACCTCAAAACATTGTTCAGATGATGTATTTCAAGACATATGTCAGGTTTTTGTCCTTAAAACGCACTTGTGTGTGGGACTAATTTCTTACGCATCTAATCCCGAGCCTCCGCTGCTAATTACAAAATGTCATTTCTGAGCTAGTAACAGAGGTTTGAGCCACTCATAGCAGACTATGAGTTATTAATACAGTTATTAGAGACAGAGAGACATCAGTAATTCAAGCATGTATGAATTACCTCTGTGTGTCTCTCAACAGTGTTCGGCAGCAGCGTCTCTACTAATAGCGAAACTGTACGTTTATCTGCTTCAAAAACAGCGCCGTTATTATCTCGCTAGTGAGAAATAAAAATAGTAGCGCTAACAACACGTTTCTGTGTGAGTGTGTGTCCTGTGTTTGTGTGGGAGAAGCGGGATAAAAAGAGTATGTTCTGTCTGTACATAATAAAATGTAATTTGGGGGTAAAAACATGGAAGTAGTTGATCATTTTTATCCTATATTCACTATTTATTTGTTCGGTCAGTGTCATGGATTTTGGTTCTTCTGCTGTGGTCGCTGTAAGGACGTTTAAAATCATTGAAATCATTTGGCGAAGTGATATGGAGCTGTAATGCGGTCAAAACCTGCCTGGAACTACTTTAGCCGTGCGTTTAATAATTGCACACCTTAGAACGTTCGTCAACCAATCAGATTCAAGCATTCAACAGCTTTATAAAAGTGTTTCAATAACTGAAAAAGCAGGACCACCACAATAACAGCAACAGATACAAGTTTCCCATCATGCTCCTGGCCTCTAACAGTGCACAAATCAAAAGCTATTACAGAAAACAAGAGAAAGACAGATCCTGTTTTGTCAGAGGCTGTTAAAAACAAACAGCAACAAAAACCTGCAGAACCTCGTAATGAAACTCATCCGTCGCCAAAATACGATTTACACCGTCCACAAAATAAGCCAACTCAACGTAAAATGAGCCGCCTTCAACAGAATTTCCCGATGAACGCCTTTTCCTCCACAGAGAAACATCTAATAAAAAAAAAAGAGACCCAAATGTTATTGGAGTTTTCTGGAAGGCTGCCCATGAGGGTAACTGGATGGGTCACACATAAAACCAAGGCTGATTGAAAAAAATCACGCCAATGAAGAACAATGAGGGTGTTGAAGCAAAAAGTGCTGGTTTTGCGATTTCACTTCTAGGACTCTTTATAAACCCTCCAAGTGAGGCCCAATTCCTACAGAGAATATGAGTTTGGGAACTATTTAAAGCTACTCGACGCTGGTTGGGTTTTTATAACTCGAATGTGTCCCGTGGGCATGAATGCAGAGCAGAAACTCAATTCAGGGTTTCTTTAAAAGGGAATGTGCGATGTCACTAATGATACGCTGCTGTGCATCCGTCAGGAGTGTGTGTGACAGGTTTGACTGACAGTGACGCACTCCTCCGCCAGACGTGGATCACGCACGCCCTCGTGATTGATGATGTCTATTTATATCAAAACCTCTGCACAGTTTGACACGACCACACACACACCGTCCCTCAGACACAGTGATTGATGCAAGCCTGCTGATTTTCAGTTGTTCATCTGGAATCAAAAAAATCTGACGGAGGACAATTTAAAGAGGTCATGTAATGGAAAGCAGGAATTTTTAGGCTCTGTTGAAAAATTCAACGTAAACACACTCAAAACTTCTATGCAGTCCACCCAGAACATGTAATGAAATGTAACAGTTTTAATGAACGTAATGTTCATTAACATTAAAATCCCAGGAAGTATTAAAAATATCACAACATTTTTTTTTTTAGATGCAAATGGTTACACTCTAAAAAATGCTGGGTTGTTTCAACCCAATTTTGGGTTAAATATGAACAAACCCAGCCGTTGGGTTAAATTTTTAAATTACATTTTTAACCTAACGTTTGGGTTTGTCCATATTTGACCCACAATTGGGTTGAAACAACCTAGTATTTTTTAGAGTGTAGGGTTAACAAACATTAAAAAATGCGGCATTTTGAAAATATATACCCGGTAGCCTCAAAAATGTCAATGTAAGGTATTTTGGGTTTTGGCCTCACCAAACTAGGTTGGATGTGGTAAACATCAACATTTCTGCAATTTCTTGCACTGCATAATTCACATAAAAAAAGACTATATTACGTCGTAAAAGATAGGAATCATTAAGTTTTGTAATGTATATGAAAGAAGTATCTTCTGTACAATCTACTTTGTAGTGGAAAGGGCTTTATAAATAAACTTGAGAAGTATCTTCTGCTCACCACGGCTGCATTTATTTGATCCAAAAAATACAGTAATATTGTGCAATATTATTTACTGTTTTCTATTTGAATATATATTGTAAAATGTAATTTATTTCTGTGACAAAAGCTGTATTTTCAGCATCATTACTCCAGTCTTCAGTGTCACACGATCCTTCACAAATCATTATAATATGATTATTTGAAGGATAAAAATGGTTTCACAACCTAAAGTTTTTGCAAGTAAGTGCAACTACAGTAGATGATGACTGTTTATGCTGCTGCAAAAAAACTTGTGTAACATAAGTGGACTTGAGTGCGATAAAATGCTACACAAGTGGAGAAAATGTCCTTTTAAATCAGTAGGTGTTCTGAAGACAAACTCCAGGCTACAGAAGTGTCTGTTCTCGCCTACACACTCGCTCAGATAATTAAGAAATATCAACTAAACACTGGAATCCAGCGTCCGCTCGCTGACAGCCTGTTCACCCACACATGTAGTTAGTATTCACACAGATCTCAACACACCGACTGGAGGAACACTGAGGCCTGAGCAACACGGTGGTGTTGATTGACCGTATGTTAATGTCGTGTGAAAGTGTGTGGAGATGAATCTGAGCCGAGGTGGTGACGAACTTCATTTGATTATTTTTTTGTAAGAGCTCTGAGATTTTACATCAAATTCATGTTTTACTGGTAAAGTGGCCGGGCGGTATGACAGTTACCAAATGTTTTTTTTTTTTTGCAAACCATATATAATACGAAACGAATGAACTAACTAACTAACAAATTTGACATAATTATAATAAAAGTAAATAAACCAATTTTTATATAATATAAATATAATATAATATTAGTACTTAAAAGTAAGCATGAGCATATAAATATTTAAATAATACCTTATTTAATTTCCTATAATAATTATAATATATAAAAATTGGTTTATTTACTATAATAACTATTATTGTCAATAATAATAATAATGTAAGACGAATGGAGAGATTTATATATATATATATATATATATATATATATATATATATATATACTGTATACACAAACCTCTCCATCCTTCTTACATTTTTTCTTTAAATGAGCATTTTTATCAGGCTATACTGTGTAGGTTCAGTAATTTCACTTTAATGGCAACGAAAAGGTTATTAGTAAGTTATTGAAATGCTTTATTTTAAAAAAATGTCACTGAAAAAAAATAAAAACTTAAAAATGCTCATTTAGAAAAAAAATGTTCATTGCATTTCCAACTATAATGTGGTGTATACTGTTTCCATGATACATGTCATTGGTCCTTCCACCCACTCGAGTGGAAGCCTGGAGGTGTCTGTCTTGATCAGATATGCTTCTGCGCATATGTGTGTGTGTGTGTGTGTGTGTGTGTTTATATATGTGTGCATATTTGTGGATGGATTCTGCAGAAACTGACAAAGAGGGAAGACCAGGAGCCCAACAAACTTTGCACTGAACCATCGCACACAATCTGCCAGGTTAGATGAGTGCATGTAAACAAGGGTGTGTGTGTGTGTGTGTGTGTGTGTGGTGTGTGTGTGTGTGTGTGTGTGATCTTCCTCTCTTGCCTCTATGTGTCTTGGTTTGTCTTCAGTATTCAGAGTAACTAACTAAAAGCAGCGATACTACAAACCCTTGACCCTACAGAAGGAAATAATACCTCAAATCATGCAGATCTCTGGTGTTATTTCAACAATAAACTGAAGCAAAAATTAACCACTTTTCAAATTGACATGAAATCTTAGTTGCAATAGTCTTTTCTTCCCTATAGTAATCGACTGCTGGCGGTAGATCCTTTTCCCATTTAGCACCAAAACTTTGGAACAATTTTCCTAACATTGTCCGGGAAGCAGACACACTCTGTCATTTCAAATCCAGACTAAAAACACATCTCTTTGACCTAGCATTCACATAACACATTATAGACTTCTATAACTCAATGTAAGGTCATAGTTTAGATCAGCCGGGACCGGGAACACTTCCCATAAATCCTGATGTACTTGTTACATCATAAGAAGGATGGCGTCTACGCTAATATTAGTCTCTCTGTTTATCCCGAGGTTTACCGCTGTCCGCCGGATCCAGGCCGTATCCGGATCTGATGAAGGACCTGCGCCCGGACATGACGACAACGCAGTCCTGAAGTGTCATTAGTCTCTCGCCTGTGAAGGCCTCCCTCCCTTCCCTTTACCTCTGTACAGATAAAACGTTGTCGGGATAATTCCGGTTCACGTGGCTATGCAGACGCGTATTGTGTTTGTAATATAAAATGTCTGTATTATACATTTATAATGCCTGCGCACATATACAAACGCGCATCCCTATGGACTGAACACGTGATGTGCGCCGTCTGCGTTTTCGCGGGTTTGCGTTTTTGAGGTTTGCACAGTGATAATCGGATAATAGTTTGCACCTTCGAACCTATTTCAGGGAGTGCGTTCTCGAGACACCAGGCAGTGTTTTGTGCGGATGAGCGGCCGGAGCTCGTTAAAGGACAAGTTCGGTATTTTACACTTAAAGCCCTGTTTACAGATCATATCTGATGAAATAGAACGGTTAAGATTAAAATTTGGACACATGCTGCTGTCCCGAGAATTTTAGGTTTATTTTTGTGTTTCTTTAGAAATAAACAATGGACAAACGGTGTCTTTAAACGCCTCAGATGTAAAGTTATTCGCTGTCAAAGTGACGCCAAAATGAATGGGAGTCAATGGAATGCTAACAGCAGGTGGGGGTCCGCTAGCCAATGGCGGCGCCCGGGGAAGCTTCAGTGTCTTCCGAAACACTGCCCCCCTGGTTGAAACACGCCCCATAATCACAGCCTCATGGACTCATATTCTGACTAGAATCTGTATGACGACGTCAGGCTAATATATATATAGCCTATATATATATATATATATATATATATATATATATAAATAATAAGCCTATTCATGGTGACTTTTTGTATTTTTGGAGCTTGATGGCCCCAGTTCCCATAATGAGAAGTTCTGCAAAACTTTTGAGTTGCCCAGTAAAACTAAAGTCTTACAGAGTCATCTCAAACGACAATCCCTCCAGTTCTCCAGTGTGGTCTGGACTCGCTCTTACCTCGTCTGTAACACACACACACACCACACACACACACACACACACACACACACACACACACACACACACACACACACACACACACACACACACACACACACACACACACACACACACACACACACACACACACACACACACACACACACACACACACA
Organism: Phoxinus dragarum; assembly: GCA_033366665.1. Classification (NCBI taxonomy): domain Eukaryota; kingdom Metazoa; phylum Chordata; class Actinopteri; order Cypriniformes; family Leuciscidae; genus Phoxinus; species Phoxinus dragarum. The sequence continues at coordinate 77,387 of JARPMJ010003048.1, forward strand.
CACACACACACACACACACACACACACACACACACACACACACACACACACACACACACACACACACACACACACACACACACACACACACACACACACACACACACAGAGAGAGTAATGGAGTCATTAGAAGAGACTGCCATGCAAAGAGCGGCTGACGCAAGAGAAGGTGAAGAGGCTGTCAGTTTAAACAATGATCTCCCTCTAAAGCCTCTCGACTCGTCTAAAACTCAGACAGGCACATCCACAGACCAACTCCAAGTATTTTGGTACCAAGTCAATACTAAAAAATATCCGTAATACTAAGAATAGACACAAGTCGGTATTCAGTAATACATTATTCCTCTTTAAACATGCACTATTGTGTTAACCTAAACTCTAAAATACTGTGAAAATATTCTACACAACCTATTAGACAATATTTGTTATGAACGCACTAAAGATTCATTTCTATTGAGTCAAAGATTCATAACACTTTCTGATGCAACCCTTGCTAAAATAATAAGAATATTTATAATATTAATTATTATTTAATGTCAATATTTACTTGTTAGGTACAACTTAATATATAATTTAAAACATATTTTTATGTAATTTATTTTTATTTGAGTTCATTTAGTTTCTTTAGAAGCTTTGCATTTAAATAGTTAATAAAATATTTTGACTCCGATCGAAATTTCATGTTTAATTATTTACTCATGTGGGAAGTAGCCGTGTAATAAGCGGCATAATATACGGCCAGCCGGTTGTTATCTCAGAATAAACCCCTGCAGGGTCGGTGTGTATTCTGGGATAACATCTGTCTGGATGTACATTATCCCTCACATGAACATGACACCAGCGAGTGCTGACTGACACACGGCTGCTTTCAATCGCTCACATGCATGAGGGAAAAAAAGAGAAGCAAAGCTGTATAACTTTAGTAAGTCCACCATAAAACAATCACAAAGTTAGGCCAAAATTGTATTTTTCAAATTCACATATACAGGTGAAACTCGAAAAACTTGAATATCGTGCAAAAGTTCATTTATTTCAGTAAAAAAAATTAAAAAGGTGAAACTAATATATTATATAGACTCATTACATGCAAAGTGAGATATTTCCAGCTTTTATTTGTTATAATTTTGATGATTTTATGGCTCACAGCTTATGACAACCTTTTCACAATATACTAATTTTGAATTTGGGGTTTTCATAATCATCAAAATGGTTGGATGTAATGAGTCTATATAATATATTAGTTTCACCTTTTTAAGTTTATTTACTGAAATAAATGAACTTTTGCATGATATTCTAATGTTTCGAGTTTCACCTGTACACACTCCCTGTTCTGCTTTCCACTAAACGTCCGTTTTCCTGCTGTAACTCTCTCACACTCACTCGCTAGTGAAGGTGATGGCGTATCTAAGGTTACGCGGCACACAGCGCGCATACCGATGCGACTCTTATCTGAGCGGACGGCGACGTGTTTTTGCTCAGGATTCACGAGGTGAGAGCAGAATGTCAACGAGTCCACTGCAGCACACACACGTCTCACATCAACACACCTGCGCAAACCTGCTACTCTCTCGTGTGTGTGTGTGTGTGTGACCTGCGGATGATGGACTGGAAACGCAAAACTAGACGAACTGAAACATTCAAGCCATGAAATATCATCTACAATAGCACATGAACTCATAAGCTTCAAGCTCGATTTCATGCATCACTGCCTTCAGAGAAGCTTCATTCATAATGCAAAGCAAATATGCTTTGTATTCTCTTTCTATTCTCTATGTTTCCATCCACCTATTTTGATGCAAATTTTAGGATTGCGCACTTTGTATGGTATATCGATACATTTTTATAAACTACATGACGGACGACACAGACAAGAGTGAGCTGATGATCCAATTAGTCCAAACATGCGACATGCTTGATATTGAAGAGATAGTTCACAGAGAAATGTAAAGTCTGTTATTAATTACTCGCCCTCATGTCGTTCCAAACCCGTACGACTTTCGTTCATCTTCATATAAGATATTTTTGATGAAATCTGAGAGATTTCTGTCCCTCCATTGACAACTACCACTGATGCTTCAAAAAGTTCATAAAGAGATCGTAAAACTAATCCATATGAATTGAGCGGTTAGTCCAAATTTTAGTCCAAGAGACTCAATAACTTTATATGATGAACAGATTGAATTTAGATTAGTTTTACGATCTCTTTATGAGCTTTGTGAAGCATCAACGTGGTACAGTAGTTGCGTAGCTGTCAATGGAGGGACAGAAAACTCTCAGATTTCATCAAAAATATCTTCATTTGTGTTCCTGAAGATGAACGAAAGTCGTACGGGTTTGGAACGGCATAAGGGCGAGTAATTAATAAGTAATTAATGAGATTTAATTTTTGTATGAACTAATAACCCTTTAATACTACACCATTCAATGACGTGCGAGAGAATCGTGTGCATTCAACTTTGCAGAAACCATTTCTCGCGAGTCTTTTTCTTTTCAGGCACGACAATTCATGTAATTCAGTAATTCACGACAGACTTTTCATTTTTTGGGTGAACTATCCCTTTAACGGCTTTGAAATAACACATTAAAGCGGCTTGCCCCATCAGATGCTTAATGCATTTGAGATGTGGCGTTCTCCTCTCCTCAGCGCATAACTTACATTTCACAGGAATATTCTCCATCCTCCAATTAGACTTTTTCCCCCCCAAAATCAAGCAGCCTCAAAAATAACAACAACCAAAGAAATCTCACCGGAAACTTGTTGCCACCAACAAGTCTTGTTTAGCCTCAAATTAAGTCAGGATGAAATCACAACTGACTCTGTTTACTTTCTTAATTCACGTTCCTGGTTTTGTTGTTGATGATTCATCAGTGATCATTACTCTAAAGAAAAGTCTTCATCAATATGCAAAAAATCACTCTGGCTCGTAACGCCCACTTATCATGATCCAAACAATACATAACACATTTTCTTTCAATCTAAGCAGTAATTTGCCTCATTATGTATCTGGAAGTTGTTCTGGTGTCCGTAAGCACCGGAGGAGGGACTCAGAAATACCACAATCTGTATAAATTGTTCTTATAAAGCAGCTGGATAACCTCTCTCTCTCTCTCTCTCTCTCTCTCTCTCTCTCGGCCCACACACACGGGTGATGTCTGAGTCACTAACAACTGGAATTAGAAGTGTTTCTCCCATCGCTCATCATGGAGAGAGTGAGACGGGAGAGAACGACAGCTCTGACAGCTCAAGACGTACCTCAGGGCAAGAAGAACAAACCTGGAATAAATCTCAAGAACATTTCTTTTCAGTCAGATTACACATCAACATAACACACACACACGCGCGCGCGCGCACGCACGCACGCACGCACGCACGCGCGCACACACACACACACACACACACACACACACACACACACACACACACACACACACACACACACACACACACACACACGTGTTTTTTTTAGGAAAGATTAGAAAGTGGAAGTGTATAATATGGACTATCTCACCATTTTCTTTACCATCATGTATTTCCAATAACAGCATAATTAATCTTCAACAGTTCTGAATGGATAATTTCTATGTCAGCAGGCCAGATCTACACTACGACAGTAAGACTGACATGTTTAGTGATGGGTGAGGACGACACAGTCATTCAACAACTGACGAGTTGATAAGTGAGTTCACTAAACAGTGAGTTGACTGAACAGTGAGTTGACTGAACAGTGAGTTGACTGAACAGTGAGTTGACTAAACAGTGAGTTGACTGAACAGTGAGTTGACTGAACAGTGAGTTGACTGAACAGTGAGTTGACTGAACAGTGAGTTGACTGAACAGTAAGTTGACTAAACAGTGAGTTGACTAAACAGTGAGTTGGCTAAACAGTGAGTTGACTAAACAGTGAGGTGACTAAACAGTGAGTCGACTAAACAGTGAGGTGACTAAACAGTGAGTTGACTAAACAGTGAGTTGACTGAACAGTGAGTTGGCTAAACAGTGAGTTGACTAAACAGTGAGTTGACTAAACAGTGAGTTGGCTAAACAGTGAGTTGACTAAACAGTGAGTTGGCTAAACAGTGAGTTGACTAAACAGTGAGTTGGCTAAACAGTGAGTTGACTAAACAGTGAGGTGACTAAACAGTGAGGTGACTAAACAGTGAGTTGACTAAACAGTGAGTTGACTAAACAGTGAGTTGACTGAACAGTGAGTTGGCTAAACAGTGAGTTGACTAAACAGTGAGTTGACTAAACAGTGAGTTGGCTAAACAGTGAGTTGGCTAAACAGTGAGTTGACTAAACAGTGAGTTGGCTAAACAGTGAGTTGGCTAAACAGTGGGTTGACTAAACAGTGAGTTAAAAAAACAGTGAGTTGGCTAAACAGTGAGTTAAAAAAACAGTGAGTTGGCTAAACAGTGAGTTAAAAAAACAGTGAGTTGGCTAAACAGTGAGTTAAAAAAACAGTGAGTTGGCTAAACAGTGAGTTAAAAAAACAGTGAGTTGGACTGAACAGTGAGTTGACTGAACAGTGAGTTGACTGAACAGTGAGTTGACTGAACAGTGAGTTGACTGAACAGTGAGTTGACTGAACAGTGAGTTGACTAAACAGTGAGTTGACTAAACAGTGAGTTGACTAAACAGTGAGTTGACTGAACAGTGAGTTGACTGAACAGTGAGTTGACTGAACAGTGAGTTGGCTAAACAGTGAGTTGACTAAACAGTGAGGTGACTAAACAGTGAGTTGACTAAACAGTGAGTTGACTAAACAGTGAGTTGACTGAACAGTGAGTTGACTGAACAGTGAGTTGACTAAACAGTGAGTTGACTGAACAGTGAGTTGGCTAAACAGTGAGTTGACTAAACAGTGAGGTGACTAAACAGTGAGTTGACTAAACAGTGAGGTGACTAAACAGTGAGGTGACTAAACAGTGAGTTGACTAAACAGTGAGTTGACTGAACAGTGAGTTGACTGAACAGTGAGTTGACTAAACAGTGAGTTGGCTAAACAGTGAGTTGACTAAACAGTGAGTTGGCTAAACAGTGAGTTGACTAAACAGTGAGTTGACTAAACAGTGAGTTGGCTAAACAGTGAGTTGACTAAACAGTGAGTTGACTA
>JARPMJ010003048.1:87500-101060 GCA_033366665.1 Phoxinus dragarum
AATGTTTTTTTTTTTCTCTGGGATCTGACAAAAGGATTAGTTCATAAAAGTAAATGTAATACAAAATCCAATATGATAACAGAACCACTGAACTCAGTTCCTCAGGCAAAGTTGTTGTTGTTCAGTTTGTGAAGCCAATTAATATGAATGTCTTTGTCGGAGTTAAACACTGATAGACATTCTTATTAGGGCTGTCGACATTAATGCATGCATTTCATTTAAAAACGTAACGAGTTAAGATAATTTAACACAAATAAATTAGTGAAGCACGTGAAATTACGTCATTAATGCAATTTACATCCCGCAGTTTGATGATCTTAGAAGTCGGGAGATATCACACGGAGCATCTACAATGACGCAAGCACCTGAACATTTCTATTCTTCTAACTCTTTAACTCGAGTTCACTTCAGTGTTTGCGATCAGATCATTTTAAGTTGCTGAAAGTTTTCAGTCCAATGATCCAGTCAGCGAATTCGTTCAAACAAACAGTCCAAAACAGCACTAATGTAAGAAACAGGCTGATTACATCAGGTGACAGAGAAGAGAGACTCATGTTGCTTTCTTCAGTGAATTATTAACTTTACACATTTAGACCTGTGTTTTGATTTAAAACACAAGCTCTGTTATATTGTTTCTGAAGAGAAGTACAGTGTGAAATACAGACTGACATCCCACCACTGTATGTATGATGATATAATACGAATCTACGTTTTTTTTCGGCTGGATAAAGCATAGAAACTGGATAAAGCATAGATGGATGAGGTTTGATGGATGAGGATTGAAATCAAGGTAAAGATGATTGCGGTGACGTCCAGGAGTCGTAAAGAAACCATGCGTGAGTCCGTTATATTGAAGCGCAAACAAACCATCCGTGTATTTGTGCTCTTTATCGCACATTGGATGTATGCACAGACACTTGCATTCACATTGTTTCCACACACATTCAGGATAATGTTTTGATTTGGCATGTGAATGTTGCTGTGTTTGGTATAAGGTCAGGTCAGGTCAGGTCAGGTCGGTTGGTTTAGTTGTTTTGTTTGTGGCATCTCCGTGTGGTCCTGTTCGGGCGCAACTTAACTTGTCTAAACTGTAAACAAGGTCTTTGCTTTCACACTGTACACGAGTCAAGTCAAGTCAGGTCATCTTTATATATATATAGCGCTTTTAACAATGTAGATAGTTTCAAAGCGGCTTTACAGAGATAAACTGATAATTGAAGGTAACAGACATTGGTTTAGATATTTCACTATACACTATATCCATTGCAATGTTTTTTTATTTCCGTGTGTGTTTTGGTGTGCATAAATTTAGGAATTGTATGGACTCCTTATATCGAGTCCTTTTGGAGTTTTTTATTTTTGAAAGGCATCTACATTTACCTTGAAAAAAGCTTTCAGAAAATATAGTTTTGTGTGAATCATCCTTCAATCTGAAGGTTTACTTTGCTGGATATAGCAAATGATGACAAAATGAACATATTTAAAGATAAATGGTGTATGCTTTATTTCACGATAAAGGTGCGATTAATTACAACTTTTTTATTTATCTATAGACAGCCCTAATTCTTATACATCAGAAACATCTCAGCGCCAAGCCTCTGGGACTAAGAGTCATAAATCCCCACCAAGAAGTTTCACAATGGCCTCGGTTAACCTCTGAAATCTGATTGGCTGACATCAAAACACATGAGAAGAGTGTAAGACCAATCCATTTCAACCAGAGAGATCAATAAAAGGCAAGAGGGCCAATTAAGTGATGACCAAACAGAAAAGATGTGGAAATGGAGGAAAGTAGGATGAGAGCGAGAAAGCAGCATAAGTGGTGGACGTGTTTAAACCAGATAAAAATACAGTGAGACAGAAATAGATGGATTGATGCGAAGCCAGAGGAGAAGAAGGACAGAAGAGAGAAAATAGAGAGATCTCTTTCCTTCGCTATTTCTATTCCCATCCTGACAGATCTCACTATCATCATGTAGTTCTCGATTAGGAATTTGAAAATTAAACCTTTTAAAAAGTTGATGCCAAATTGAATTGTGGTTTCAACAGAAGCTTAAGCTTCATCACTTAACACTCTTAAAGCTCATCTTGGGTCATATTTTATTCTTTATTATTAAGAATCAATGTCTTTTGAATGGGGCTTTTACTTTCCAAACCAACTGTTAATTGAACACTACGGTCTTCGCAATCACTCGTCCAGACAACTGACAGATTCTCTTGGTGTAGTTGGCAATAAACACCCAGAAATCTCCTTGAGCAGGAAGTAGAACATGCGCATCTGATGATAGTGCTTAATATAACAGGAGGCCAAACACAAGGTCAGTTTCTCGTGATGTTATTTCATCAGTTACATCGTTCGCTGCGGAATAACAGGGTATTTTTGGCCAGGAAGAGAGAAAGGTGGAATACTTTTAACATCTATATGGACTGTGAATTGTAAAATAAATATCTAGAGAACAGATTATCAGAGAGATCAGCTGGTGGGCTCTTTTGCCTCGAGGCTAGTCAGAAAACACCTCGCAAGTTCAATGCTGTAGCAACTGAACCAATCTGAAACAGGCAGACAGATAAAAGATTGACAGATGGATAGAGGATCAGTTTGAGGAACGTGGTGAGCTAAAGACCTGGAGAGTTGCTGAGATAACAGATCTGCTTACCTACACACTCAAATGCAAGTGTAACAGCGCTGCGTTACCTCACAAGTTACTAATAAACACATCAATGCATTCACTCATCCATAAACATTATTAGATCCATCAGCTTGACTACAAGATCCATAATTACGCTTATCACTGCGTCATCAACCTACGCCTTTGTTATTGTAAGAGTTTAGCAACCCCTAGTGGCGAAAAAAATGACATATTGTAGCTTTAACCCCGGTGACCACAGGAATGCAATGTTTCCCAAAAATGGCCTAGATTCTGGTGGCCCGCCATAGTCTAATCTGTGCCTCCACATTTTCATAATGAACCAAAAATATATATTATAAATTCATAATAGCATTAAAGGTCTCTAACATTGTTTTGAGCCATTGCTTTAGCAAAGTATCTGTCAAATGATCTAAAATTGAAAGCGTGATATGGCTTTATGCCATTATCAAATCGTAAAAGACTGAGATTTAATTAGAAAATAAGTATATTGTCTGTTTGCGTTGCGTGCTTCAAAGCGAAGTGTGCAGTTTGCTCCCGCGATCAGCTTGAGGTCCAGTGTTTTAGACGTCTCAGAAAGGCTCAGTACGCAGTGAATGAATGCAGTGAACTCCATCTCTGCACGTGACGCGAGTTTAGCGTGCATTTGGGAAGGTATCGGGCACGTATCTTTTTTAAATATGCAAATTATTGTTTACCGCAATTTTAACATAAAAGTTTAAATCCTTGCACTGAGTTTGCATGTTGTGATGTCCACATGTTCTAGTCCAAGAAATTACACTGGCTATACCATTTATATCGTAAAGAAGTAGCCCAATATGAAAGATTAAACTAATTAAAATGTCACGGTTTCCACAAAAATATGAAACCGCACAAGTACAACGGTTTTCAATATTGATGATAATAAGACTGTATGCGCAATAAGACCATGCACATTCAATTTAAACAGGGTCAATTTTATGAAGACTTTCAGGGTTTGTCAAACATATTACAGACAAGTGTCTTTAAAAACAGGATTCTCTCACAGCTGGAGTTTATGGGAAGAAAATGAAAAGAGAAACACTTTTCTTCTGCATTAAAGAAAGCATCAGCCTTTCTGTGGGAAAGACTCAAGAAGAAGTTTCTGCTGTACGGAGACGCTGAGTGTGTGATCCTGGTTGCTCAATTAATCCCAGTTAAGTCGAGCACAGCAATCTGATACAGACATTATTACAAAACTCATCCTACATCCTTCAACTAATCCCAAAGATGATCCTTATCCACGGAGAAGGTTTCTGTGCTGATAAATATCCAAACTAAAGGCCTAATTAAACAACCGTGAACAAAGGTGAAATAGAGGAGAACAGGAGCGTGCAGCTGCTGAGACGCGGTTAAAAAAATAAACTAAGCCTTAAAAAAAAAAAAAAAAAAATCAATGGATCTAACCAACTGAAATAAGACAAATTCAGAGTCTTATTTGTGGTGGCTTGAGACACAATATCAACAGATTGTTACATTCTCTGAAGAAAATGCGTGATTGCCCGTGCATTTTAAATGATGCATGATAAATAAAGTTGCAATTAAAGATTAATGGAGTGCATTTTATAGGAAAATACTATTTCAGTTTTTCTATCACCCATCTTACTTGCCATTTTGTTGCAATATTTACTAGCAATTTTTCAGTGTAGAGTCAGGGGTTTGCAACAGATCCTCTGTGTGTCTAAGACTTTGCAAATAACCTTTAAGCAGAGCATCTGCTCCCTAAAATGAGTGTAAGTGTAAAAAGCGAGTGGCCACCCGTTTTTCTCTTTTCATCTGCAGATGAAAGAAGGATTCTGGGATAACTGCAGTTACTTTAAACGGCCTTTCAAACACAGCGCTTTGAAGAGGAGGGTGAATTAAGAAGATGAATAACAGTGCCGTGCAGCGATTTCCACTGTTTATTTAAACATGTAAAAAGATGAGTCTTCTGGAAATGTCAAATTTATGGATCAAGACAATCTGCATAAGTAGGTTCAGGAACAGAGAAGGCTAATCAAAGACATTTTAAAGCAAAATTCTGCCTTATAGCAGCTTAATGCTTGCATTCAGATTTGGCCTGTGGCTTTACAATGCATTTAGCGGTGTTTGCTAAAGCAAGTGTTACGCATACTTAGTGGTGTTAGTGATCCGGACGTGAATGATATCGCAAATCAAGACATATCTATAGGGCCAGAATTTCATAGAGACTTGTGGGTGGGCTATTTTGACTTTAGCCAATAAGAGACCAAATAGCAACCATTAGGAAAACAGCAGCATCATGCCGGCAATTTTTGCAATGTTCAAAGTCAAACACCAATCACATTTCTTTAGAAATTGTTGACATTCCCCACGAGATTTTCATAATGCCTTCGGGGATTACTTTATCCATTTCTGAAACATTAAATCCTGTTTTAATTTGACAAAAACAAGGTATGTTGCACCGATATTAAAAGTCTGGTATAAAAAACAATATGGATTTTCATGTTACGGCATATAATTGATTGATACCAAAATAAAACTTAGATACTGTTTTGTTCAAATTAATGAAAAAATAAAGCACTAAAAACATAAAAATCAAATGCCAAAAGTGAATTTAGGCATCAAATAATTTTTTTTTTTGGTGTGTGTGAAATCTTTACTGATTTTTATGAAGTAAATGTAAGAATAACTGTTATATTGTTCGTTATATTTCAAGATGAACACTTACTGGACTGAAGAAACTTAGATTTACTTGATTATCCATACATAACTTTTTATTTCTTTAGAAAAATCATGTGAAAATTTGAGTATCAAATCATTGCATTGCATAATTGTATTATGTTTTGCCACACAATAAAAACTGCAGAGGTTTGATCATAAAAATAAGCGTTTAAATTAGTACTATCAAATCGATTAATCACGATTAATCGCATCTAACATAAAAGTTTGTAAATATACAATATATGCGTGTTGTGTTTGTGTATACATGCATATATATGTATATACTGTATATATTCAAAGATCTCATTGATTTACATTACAAACAGAATTGTATCTGACTTTTTGGCCATATAATATCAGCATCTGCACCAAATTGCATATTAACATAACATACAGTGATCATGTGTGCCAGCCGCATGCCATAATAAAACATTGGCAGCTCACTGGGGTTTGAAAGCAGTGATGAATGCTGTACTCGATTCATCATGTGCCACTAATATGCACACAAACCCAAACATAGATCCTGACTGAATTGCTTTCATGTTACGCTGTCATATCTAGTGTACTCGGAAGCTCTAAGCAAATATCTTCATAATGAGGTCTTAACAAAGCTGTAGAGATAATGCTGTCCGTACTCTTGACATTAGTTCATTAGTGCCCGCGGATATAACGAGTTCTCTAATGCATCGCGGTTAAAAGCGTCGCTTGAGCACGAATGTTTCCCATCACAACACCGGCACTTAAAGAGGATCTATTATGTTTTTTTGCATGTTCATCTTTCTTAAGTGTTGCTGTTTGAGCAAGAAAAAGTTATAAAGCTCAAAGTCCCTCCACCGGGAGTTATTGTGTCAGTGTCACTGTTTCTGAACTCCTGAAACGCCTCCTAGTCTTGAGTTTCTTCCGGGAACAAACACGTCACAATATTCCTCATTTAAATATTTAATACGCAGAATAAAGGGGCGGGGCCTGGTTGAGTTAGTTAGTAGTGTGTTAAACTGGTGGTTGTACATTTCCTAAACACGTTCGAAGCGCTTGACCAATCACAACACACTGATCCAGCCGACCAATCAGAGCACAGTGTGCTTTTCAGAGATTTTCATAGAGACAGGAACTAAACAGGAGTGTGTGACTCGCTGCTTAACTACCATAGGACGATGCATCGTTAAAGAAATCAACTAGTCACGACTGTTTCCCGAGATCATATTGTCGCCAATTTTTGTTCAACCACGTTGGTTAATGATGTCATTAACTTAGTGGAGTAATAACTTCTTTTAATAAATCTGTTAGAGATTGAATTAATGCTAGATGTTTTGCTATAAATTACGGACTATTTTTAATTTTTCCCGGATATTTTGCTTTATTTCCAGATTCAGTCATAGACTCGTTCTTACGCACTAGAGCTCGTTCACACATGCGCACTCTTTAAAAACTACTCTTTAAATCTCTTGACAAACTAAAAGACGTAAATTACATTTGTATGTATTATGAATAAAATATACAGTTTGTACTGAATGTCAGCTTGCTTATTTTGCTCAAGATAAGGATTTATTGAGTCCACATGTCATGCAAACTATAAACTACTCTTCTAACCACAGGTCGACGCTGTCGTTACACACACACACTCTGCGATGTTGTTTGCGAATGTTTGTTGGAACTATAGTTTCGGGAAACACAGACTCGTTGAACTATGATAACGCGACCATAGTTGCTAACGATGCTTTCGGGAAACTCACCCTAGAGTGTTACTGACAGACTGGGAAGAGAGGAGCTGCAACAATGTGAGACATGGGAAAAATAATGTGTTTTTGAAAACTGAGCCTAACAACAAAATCAAGACTGAAGAAAAAGGGCTTAATAAGTCTCCTTTATTATTCTCTCTTCTCAGGAAGGTGATCTTGCTATAAAAGCATCTTGCTCTAAACCTGCCACACCAGACGACTCCAGCGGCCCAGACTGTCAGGGTGTCTGGATGAGCCTTATTAGGGGCTGTTAGTGCTGAATGTCATGTTTGTACAGCTCTAGTGTGGAGAAAATGAGCTCCACTGAGAAAGAGAGAGAGAGAGACGCTTCTATCAGCGCCTCTCCGCGAGCTTTAACAAGGAGTTTCCGAAAGTCAGCTGTCCTCTCGGAGTAACGAGATTACACTGGTTCTGCCGAAGCCACGAGACGCATTCACAAACACTGAAAACTGGACTGTGATTAAACACTGTGGGAGAGCGCTGACCAAACTCTTCCACTGGATTCTGGCTTAGCAGATCGATATTAATGAAATGATAATGTTCAGAGTTATTTGAATTCGTTTTTCAAATAATAGCGTGGCACTAGCAATGCCAAGGTCATTGGTCCGGGGAAATTTTCAGGGAATGCAATAACTGATCAAATGTAACTTAAATGCAATTTGTCGCCTTGGATAAATAAAAAAAATGCATAAATGTATATGTAAATCATCTACTCTTGTTCAAATAAAATACGATCTAGTGTAATAATATGACCAGAAAAAAAATACCAGTCTAAAAACTAAATTAAGTATCTATTTAAGATTACACACACACCCTAAACCTACCCATCACACACACACACACACACACACACACACACACACACACACACACACACACACACACACACACACACACACACACACACACACACACACACACACACACACACACACACACACACACACACACACACACACACACACACACACACACACACTAACCGACCCCTAAACCTACCCATCAGGCGCGCACACGCACGCACGCACGCACGCACCACACACACACACACACACACACACACAGGCTAGTAATGGACACAATGATGGATGCTGTCTTTACTCGCAGTCATATTTCGTCCTAATGACCTCCACTGTCTGATTTCATCAGTTTCACTCGTATATCAGTTAAAACACTCCGCGGGAACAGAACACTAGCAGTAAAGGTGAAGTTCATTTGTCTTGTATTATAAGACAATATCAAACACTGCAGTCAGAAGAAGTCTATCACAAGTGATTGGATCACGTCTTCTGGAGCCGGAGGGCTGATCTTTCACATATTGTTCTGGCTCTCCATTGGTCTGTCAGGAATGATTCAATAACAGTCCCAAAAGTGCAGGAGTTACCCAGATATACAGATGAAGAGAGAGAGACAGACACCCGCTGACACACTACACACACACTACCACAGAGAAACAGATCAAACACACACAATCACACTCTGCTCTCACACAGTCTGTCCGTCCGTCCATCCATCCATCCATCCATCCATCCATCCATCTATCTCTCCTATCTATCTATCCATCCATCCATCCATCCATCCATCCATCCATCCATCCATCCATCTATCCATCCATCCATCCATCCATCCATCCATCCATCCATCCATCCATCCATCCATCCATCCATCCATCCATCTATCTATATCTCCATCTATCCATCTATCTATCCATCCATCCATCCATCCATCCATCCATCCATCCATCCATCCATCCATCCATCCATCTATCTATCTATCTATCTATCTATCTATCTATCTATCTATCTTTCTTTCTATCTATCTATCTATCTATCTCTCTCTCCATCTATCTATATCTCCATCTATCCATCTATCTATCCATCTATCCATCTATCCATCTATCCATCCATACGTCCTTTTTAAGGACAAGCTTGTTGAAAGTTTAACTTTGCTTTTAATGTACAAATTTTACATCGATTTTGCTACTAAATTTCACAAATAAATCACAATGATACCGCAATAAATTATTTAATTATTCAAAACATTGAATTACATTTTTTTTGCTGTAACTTTATATTAATCAAAAAATCTTGAAAATTAATGGATTATGGTTTCCAGAAAAATATGAAGGACCGCAACAGTTTTCAACATTGATAATAATCATAAATGTTTCTTGAGCAGCAAATCATCATATTATACTGATTTCTGAAGGATCATGTGACACTGAAGACTGGAGTAATGATGCTGCATATTCAGCTTTGATCACAGGAATAAATTACATTTTACAATACATTCACATAGAAAACAACTATTTCAATTTTCATTATATTTCACAATGTGTTAATAACTACTGTGAAATATATACTCAATTAATATTCATTAGGCCTAAACTAATATATAATTATATTCATATAAATATTACCGTATTTGATCAAATGAATAAAAACTTCTTTCAAAACGTTTTTAAAAATGTACCGACCCCAAACTTCTGAATGGTATAGCCTACTACCTCAAAAATGTAAATAGCATTTCTGCATTCTGTTTGCTACCTCCGATATAATCCAGGAACTGAATGGGAATTTAAAAGGCAATCTCAATTCAATTCTGAACGGTGCAAAACCCTGAAGTTGTGCTGCAAGTTTTTTGGGTCTATAAAATGAGTGTTCTTCTTCCTCAGATGCACGCTGGGCGCAGAGATTAGCACACACACACACACACACACACACACACACACACACACACACACACACACACACACACACACACACACACACACACACACACACACACACACACACACACACACACACACACACACACACACACACACACACACACACACACACACACACACACACACACACACACACACACACACGATGTGCTCAGGAACAGGTGTCACCACTCCACAGTAATTACATCAGCTCAGTCACTCTCAGCAATCACACACACACACGTAACGCTAATGTCACTCGTGTGTGAAGATAATGATGAAGATGATGATGACGACTGATCTCAGACTCATCTGCCAAATCACACAGAGAATCAATAAGTGTGTAAAATCTCATGTGTTTGTGTTTTCAGATAGTTAAATCTAGCCAAGTTTCCACTACCAAACATATTTAAGTTGAGATTACATGCTAATTTTAAGTTTAAATAGGTTGATTATGATTTGACTTTTCTAACTTTAGTTAGTGTGTAATGTTGCTGTTTGAGCAGAAACAACATCTGCAAAGTTACAACGCTCAAAGTTCAAAGCAAAGGGAGATATTTGCTTTTAAAGAAATCGCTTTTTAAGGACTACAACAAACGGCTGGTAGAGACTACACGACATTTCTCACGGGTTAGTGACATCACCAACCCTAAAATTTACATAAGCCCCGCCCCCTGGACACGATTTATAGATTATCATGACAGAATATGCTAATCGATGACTAGAAGCTAACTACAAATAAGCTTCATAAATTCATCAACTAACCATTCAGAGACGTCCTGTTGCTTCTGCATGTTGTCACCTCTTCTTGAGTCTCTCCATCATTCTGACTCCGGTTTGAACATAAAAGGCTAAAAGTTTTTGAAATGTTCAGTGCATGTGTGTGTGTGTGAGGTAAAAGGACACGAGCTCTTGAAGCACAAGCTGTGCCGGGAGCAGCAGCTCATTTGCATTTAAAGGGACAGACACAAAACAGTGTGTTTTTGCTCACCCTCAAAAAGTGACAACTTTAACATGCTATATAAAAATATATTTGTATATAGCATATATACTCTGGGGACATGAAAGACTTATTTTACATCTTGTGAAAAGGGCATTATACCACCACTTTAAGCTCAGCTTCACATGAACACCATTACGAAGGAAAACTGATCGTTTGCTGCACGTGACGTGAGATTCAAGACCATGTAAAGACTCAGACAAACACCAATAAAGACCAACCTACACACAACTGAATATGGAAAATGTAGCATTCGTCAGGTCATGGAATGTTCAAACATTCCGCTTGGAATATACAACAAACCATCTTGACTTGATCAAAAACTGTTGCGTGGCAACGAGGTAAGCGTCTGTTCTAACTCCATAGAAACCAAAGTGTGCGGGGGTGCAGCTTGCGTGGTGGAACAGGAGAAACATGACCAAACGTTATACCTACTGTACACCAGATTAAGTTGCTGTGGTTAGTGGGAAAAATGGCTGATTACTGGATGGGAAGAAAAGACAGATTTACCGTATTTATGGATGATGTTCACAAATCAAACCTTAAGAGGAATTTGAACTTACATTTTTCTATATGTGACCCTGGATCACAACGCCAGTCTGGAGCCGCACGGGTATATCTGTGGCAATAGCCAACAATACATTGTATGGGTCAAAATGATAGATTTTTATTTTATTCCAAATATCATGAGGATATTAAGTAAAGATCATGTTCCATGAAGATATTTTGTACTAATGACCTATGACCTAATGACTATTGTGTCAAAAAATTGACCCATGTAACTGGTTTTGTAGTCCAGGGTCACATATGGAAAAAAGCTGTCAAGTCACCTTAATTTATATAGCGCTTTTTACAATACAGATTGCTTCAAAGCAGCTTTACAGAGATGACAGGAAAATAATACAACAAAGTTTGTTTCTAGAAGAAAATAGCATCATAGTCCAGCTAAAGTAGGTTCAGTGATGGTTCATTTGTTGTACAAAAGTTTGTAGTTCATGTATATGGAGAAAACATTGAGATGTCATCGTCCAGCTCAGTTGTGTAATGTTACATTTACTTGTGTCTACTGGTAATGTAATGATCATTATTAAAATAAACAATTTGCAATACATTTTTAGGGAAAAAAACAAATTAGTATCTTCAATGTGATTTGAAATGCTTTTTTTACCAGCTGTGTGACTCAAAGTTAGCTATTTAAACGGGTCATTTAATGACTCAATATCGCCATACGCAGAATTAAAATATTAGTCCTGTAATTCAAAGTGTAAATGTTAAGCAAAGGTCCCATAATCAACATGAAAACATGGAGATCTCACTCAGGGATCTTACATCCAGATCCCTGAGAGTTTGAGTAGGTTAATCATGTTAATTATTGTGTACCGCATATTCAGAGCCTTCATAATTGTTATTAATGATCAAGTCTTTTATGGATCAAGTGTGTGTGCAATGCATTTTTATGCATCACAATGTGACTTTGAGGTGAATGTTTAGGTGCAATACAAAAACATTTTGGTGTAGGATTTACTTTGAAACTATTTTCCTGTTTAGAAATGGCAAGTAACTAGAGCTGTACGACTTAGCGTAATTTGAGGAATTGTTGTTGTTGCTTGTTTAAACCAGAGGTCACGATTCTCAACAGACAACTAAACAAAATAACATAAAATATACTAGAGGTTCGGACAAAATGTTAATTGTTTCAGTTTATTTAAAATGTTTAATTAATCTGAATGAATTATTAAATACACCAGTATTTGTATTACAACAGAATGATTCAATGACTTACTCATAAACACTTCACTTGTTTCATTACTGGATGAATCAGCGTTTTTGAACGAATCTCTTGAATGAATGAATGAATGAATGAATGAATGAATGAATGAATGAATGAATGAATCAATGACAAATACATTTTTTAAGTCGCTTGTCGCCACCTACTGGTGTAACGATGTAATGATACACTGGTTATTTGAAGCGCCATGTTAATACTGCTAACAGACACAGGAGAATCATTGTCATTTAGCATTGAAATCACATGTGTGTTTTTGAATTGAGATCATGATCTTTTGACGATGAATCGTGCAGCTCTACAAGTAACACAATTAAAGCTAGGGTAGGTAATGTTGGAGAGCTAGCCAGATTTGAAAGTGGCACCTCTTCTAAGCTCCGCCCCCTCCTGTCAGTGCTCCGTCCAAAGCTACGCCCAAGGGCGTAGGTTTGGTCTCAGCTTTGGTGGGGACATCCCACCCCCACCCCACCCCCTTATTTTTTTCAGCCAATCAAATGGCGGCGTTCCTTGTACTGTCGTACTGGCCATGGGAATCGATGCAAATCGCTGCAGCAGGGTTTTTTTTCCTGGCTCAAAACTAGGCGGAGTTGGTAAAATTCTGATGATGTATTTTATTAAAAAGATCATTTAACTTTTATTTTTCATATACCAACATATAGCCTACTGTGTTTTCCAAAGTACTTTTGTGGATGGACCTCGGTATCTCTAGAGGGGTCCAGGGGCATGCCCACCCGTAAGAAAATTTTGTACATTTTAAAGATAAATTCATTAATCTGGTGCACTTTGAGTCAACAGAATCCGCTGTTAAAAATAAATAATCCACTCCGCCAACCGCCCAAACCTATGATATTCTCTGATTTTCATAAATGATTATTATAAATTATTAGCTTTAAGCAATAATAATATGGTAAAATATCACACTGAAGTAGGCTGATTTAAAAATAAAGGGCATTTTTTCCCCCCTAATTTTTACTCTC
>JARPMJ010003049.1:0-101011 GCA_033366665.1 Phoxinus dragarum
AGAACGGAATCCGACGGCAAAAAAACAGCTGTCGGAATCCGTTCCCCCACCCTCAATATGAGAGGTTTTGATGTAGTGGCTTAAAAAAAGGCTGATTCCATTTTTTGTGTTGATGGAGGTTAACGCCCCCCTTCGCTTATTTTTATACCTAGATAAGTGACTTCTGACTTAAGCAACTTTTATAAAAAAAATAAAAAATAAAAAAAATCGATGACCCGGGATATGAACTCAGATCGTCCAAATCACCAAAGTGTTAAATGTCAGTGTTTAGACCACTAGGCTATAGGGGACAAGTGGAGAGTCACATTTTGTCGAATATTTGAACCTCACTGCTAAGAAATATGGGGGGGGGGGGAACGGAATCCGACGGCAAAAAAACAGCTGTCGGAATCCGTTCCCCCACCCTCAATATGAGAGGTTTTGACGTAGTGGCTGAAAAAAAGGCTAATTACAATTTTTGTGTTGATGGAGGTTAACTGCCATCAGTTTAAAGAATTTTTTTTGCCTTTTAATCATGATAGGACAGTATGGGATTAAACAAAAAAACAAAAACAAAACAGAAATCGATGACCCGGGATATGAACTCAGATCGTCCAAATCACCAAAGTGTTAAATGTCAGTGTTTAGACCATTTGAACCTCAATGCTAAGAAATATGGGGGGGGGAACGGAATCCGACGGCAAAAAAACAGCTGTCGGAATCCGTTCCCCCACCCTCAATATGAGAGGTTTTGATGTAGTGGCTTAGAAAAAGGCTGATTCCATTTTCTGTGTTGATGGAGGTTAACTGCCATCAGTTTGAAAAAATTTGTTTGCCTTTTAATCATGATAGGACAGTATGGGATTTAAAATTTATTTTATTTTTTTTAAATCGATGACCCGGGATATGAACTCGGGTCGTCTAAATCACCAAAGTTTTAAATGTCAGTGCTTAGACCACTAGGCTATAGGGGACAAGTTAAATTATCATTGTGTTGAATAATTATACCTCAATGCTAAGAAATATGGGGGGGGGGAACGGAATCCGACGGCAAAAAAACAGCTGTCGGAATCCGTTCCCCCACCCTCAATATGAGAGGTTTTGATGTAGTGGCTTAAAAAAAGGCTGATTCCATTTTTTGTGTTGATGGAGGTTAACTGCCATCAGTTTGAAAAAAATTGTTTGCCTTTTAATCATGATAGGACAGTATGGGATTTAAAAAAAAACAAAAAAAAAAAAACGATGACCCGGGATATGAACTCGGGTCGACTAAATCACCAAAGTGTTAAATGTCAGTGCTTAGACCACTAGGCTATAGGGGACAAGTGAAAACTTCATTGTGTTGAATATTTGAAGCTCACTGCTAAGACATATGGGGGGGGGGGGGGAACGGAATCCGACGGCAAAAAAACAGCTGTCGGAATCCGTTCCCCCACCCTCAATATGAGAGGTTTTGACGTAGTGGCTGAAAAAAAGGCTAATTACAATTTTTGTGTTGATGGAGGTTAACTGCCATCAGTTTAAATAATATTTTTTGCCTTTTAATCATGATAGGACAGTATGGGATTTAAAAAAAAAAAAACAGAAAAAAAAAAATCGATGACCCGGGGAAATGAACTCGGGTCATCTAAATCACCAAAGTGTTAAATGTCAGTGCTTAGACCACTAGGCTATAGGGGACAAGTTGAAAACTTCATTGTGTTGAATATTTGAACCTCACTGCTAAGAAATATGGGGGGGGGGGGAACGGAATCCGACAGCAAAAAAACAGCTGTCGGAATCCGTTCCCCCAAAAATCGTGATATAAAAAATATGGAATATTGCTGTATTTATTATAAACGGTTTGTCCACTCCGTGCAACATTTTTTTGAATTATTATTCATAATCTTTTAGCAAAATAACTTCCCCTCCCTCTTGCACAGAAATAAAAAACCTCCCATTTCCCAGTTGGAAACTAGTAGGAAAATACAAGTTTCCTAGTTGGAAATTATTCTAATTTATTGCCTTTGCTTCATGAAATTGGACATGAAGTCCCTCTCAAATCCGATTTCCTAGTTGGAAACTCAGATTTCCCAGTTGGAAACTCAGATTTCCCAGTTGTGAATTCAGGTTACCTAGTATGAAACTCATACTAATTATGTAGAAAGTAGAGAAATAAAAAAACTCCTATTTCCCAGTTGGAAACTAGTAGGAAAATACAAGTTTCCTAGTTGGAAATTATTCTAATTGATTGCCTTTGCTCCATGAAATTGGACATGATCTCGCTCTCAAATCATATTTCCTACTAAGGAAGTCGGATTTCAGTTTTCCTAGTTGGAAACTCAGATTTCCTAGTAGGAAACTCAGATTTCCCAGTTGGTAACTTTGTTTTCCTAGTTGGAAACTCAGATTTCCTAGTAGGAAACTCAGATTTCAGATTTTCCAGTTGGAAACTCAAATTTCCTAGTAGGAAAATAAGAGTTTTCTAATTGGAAATTATTCTAATTTATTGCCTTTGCTTCATGAAATTGGACATGATCTCACTCTCAAATCATATTTCTTACTAAGGAAGTCAGATTTCCCAGTTGGAAACCCAGATTTTCTATTAGGAAGATTTCCCCGTTGGAAACTCAGATTTTCTATTAGGAAGATTTCCCAGTTGGAAACTCAGATTTCCTAGTAGGAAACTCAGATTTCCCAGTTGGAAACTTATATTTCCCAGTTGGAAACTCAGATTTCCTAGTAGGAAAGATTTCCCACTTTGAACCTCACTGCTAAGAAATATGGGGGGGAGAACGGAATCCGACGGCAAAGAAACAGCTGTCGGAATCCGTTCCCCCACCCTCAATATGAGAGGTTTTGATGTAGTGGCTTAAAAAAAGGCTGATTCCATTTTTTGTGTTGATGGAGGTTAACGCCCCCCTTCGCTTATTTTTATACCTAGATAAGTGACTTCTGACTTAAGCAACTTTTATTAAAAAAAAAAAAAAAAAAATCGATGACCCGGGATATGAACTCAGATCGTCCAAATCACCAAAGTGTTAAATGTCAGTGTTTAGACCACTAGGCTATAGGGGACAAGTGGAGAGTCACATTTTGTCGAATATTTGAACCTCACTGCTAAGAAATATGGGGGGGGGGGAACGGAATCCGACGGCAAAAAAACAGCTGTCGGAATCCGTTCCCCCACCCTCAATATGAGAGGTTTTGACGTAGTGGCTGAAAAAAAGGCTAATTACAATTTTTGTGTTGATGGAGGTTAACTGCCATCAGTTTAAAGAATTTTTTTTTGCCTTTTAATCATGATAGGACAGTATGGGATTAAACAAAAAAACAAAAACAAAACAGAAATCGATGACCCGGGATATGAACTCAGATCGTCCAAATCACCAAAGTGTTAAATGTCAGTGTTTAGACCATTTGAACCTCAATGCTAAGAAATATGGGGGGGGGAACGGAATCCGACGGCAAAAAAACAGCTGTCGGAATCCGTTCCCCCACCCTCAATATGAGAGGTTTTGATGTAGTGGCTTAGAAAAAGGCTGATTCCATTTTCTGTGTTGATGGAGGTTAACTGCCATCAGTTTGAAAAAATTTGTTTGCCTTTTAATCATGATAGGACAGTATGGGATTTAAAATTAATTTTATTTTTTTTAAATCGATGACCCGGGATATGAACTCGGGTCGTCTAAATCACCAAAGTTTTAAATGTCAGTGCTTAGACCACTAGGCTATAGGGGACAAGTTAAATTATCATTGTGTTGAATAATTATACCTCAATGCTAAGAAATATGGGGGGGGGGGAACGGAATCCGACGGCAAAAAAAACAGCTGTCGGAATCCGTTCCCCCACCCTCAATATGAGAGGTTTTGATGTAGTGGCTTAAATAAAGGCTGATTCCATTTTTTGTGTTGATGGAGGTTAACTGCCATCAGTTTGAAAAAAATTGTTTGCCTTTTAATCATGATAGGACAGTATGGGATTTAAAAAAAAACAAAAAAAACAAAACGATGACCCGGGATATGAACTCGGGTCGACTAAATCACCAAAGTGTTAAATGTCAGTGCTTAGACCACTAGGCTATACTGCCCTACAAAGCAAAAAAGCAGTAACTGCATTTTTGGTCAAAAATTAGTTATTATCATTTTCATGACATTCAGGGCATCCTTTGCTATGTGACAAAACATCTTATCTCAAATGTGTGTCGTTTTGGAGAAAAATTGTAATAATCTACCTACAACTACTTAGGCTGGATGACACAGGATAACTTTAAAGTCATTTTTCTCAGTTCTGCACTCAGCGTAGTTACTGCCTTTTTGCTTTGTAGGGCAGTATAGGGGACAAGTGAAAACTTCATTGTGTTGAATATTTGAACCTCACTGCTAAGACATATGGGGGGGGGGGGAACGGAATCCGACGGCAAAAAAACAGCTGTCGGAATCCGTTCCCCCACCCTCAATATGAGAGGTTTTGACGTAGTGGCTGAAAAAAAGGCTAATTACAATTTTTGTGTTGATGGAGGTTAACTGCCATCAGTTTAAAGAATATTTTTTGCCTTTTAATCATGATAGGACAGTATGGGATTAAACAAAAAAACAAAAACAAAACAGAAATCGATGACCCGGGATATGAACTCAGATCGTCCAAATCACCAAAGTGTTAAATGTCAGTGTTTAGACCACTAGGCTATAGGGGACAAGTGGAGAGTCACATTTTGTCGAATATTTGAACCTCACTGCTAAGAAATATGGGGGGGGGAACGGAATCCGACGGCAAAAAAACAGCTGTCGGAATCCGTTCCCCCACCCTCAATATGAGAGGTTTTGACGTAGTGGCTTAAAAAAAGGCTGTTTCCATTTTTTTATGTTTATGGAGGTTAACTGCCATCAGTTTAAAGAATATTTTTTGCCTTTTAATCATGATAGGACAGTATGGGATTTAAAAAAAAAAAAACAGGAAAAAAAAAATCGATGACCCGGGAAATGAACTCGGGTCATCTAAATCACCAAAGAGTTAAATGTCAGTGCTTAGACCACTAGGCTATAGGGGTCAAGTGGAGAGTCACATTTTGTCGAATATTTGAACCTCACTGCTTAGAAATATGGGGGGGGGGAACGGAATCCGACGGCAAAAAAACAGCTGTCGGAATCCGTTCCCCCACCCTCAATATGAGAGGTTTTGATGTAGTGGCTTAAAAAAAGGCTGATTCCATTTTTTGTATTGATGGAGGTTAACTGCCATCAGTTTGAAAAAATTTGTTTACCTTTTAATCATGATAGGACAGTATGGGATTAATAAAAAAATAAAATAAAATAAAAATCGATGACCCGGGATATGAACTCGGGTCGTCTAAATCACCAAAGTGTTAAATGTCAGTGCTTAGACCACTAGGCTATAGGGGTCAAGTGGAGAGTCACATTTTGTCGAATATTTGAACCTCACTGCTTAGAAATATGGGGGGGGGGGGAACGGAATCCGACGGCAAAAAAACAGCTGTCGGAATCCGTTCCCCCACCCTCAATATGAGAGGTTTTGATGTAGTGGCTTAAAAAAAGGCTGATTCCATTTTTTGTATTGATGGAGGTTAACTGCCATCAGATTGAAAAAATTTATTTGCCTTTTAATCATGATAGGACAGTATGGGATTTAAAAAAAAAAAAAATCAGAAAAAAAAATCGATGACCCGGGAAATGAACTCGGGTCATCTAAATCACCAAGTGTTAAATGTCAGTGCTTAGACCACTAGGCTATAGGGGACAAGTTGAAAACTTCATTGTGTTGAATATTTGAACCTCACTGCTAAGAAATATGGGGGGGGGGGGGGGGGGGGGGAACGGAATCCGACGGCAAAAAAACAGCTGTCGGAATCCGTTCCCCCAAAAATCGTGATATAAAAAATATGGAATATTGCTGTATTTATTATAAACGGTTCGTCCACTCCGTGCAACATTTTTTTGAATTATTATTCATAATCTTTTAGCAAAATAACTTCCCCTCCCTCTTGCACAGAAATAAAAAACCTCCCATTTCCCAGTTGGAAACTAGTAGGAAAATACAAGTTTCCTAGTTGGAAATTATTGTAATTTATTGCCTTTGCTTCATGAAATTGGACATGAAGTCCCTCTCAAATCCGATTTCCTAGTTGTAAACTCAGATTTCCCAGTTGGAAACTCAGATTTCCCAGTTGTGAATTCAGGTTACCTAGTATGAAACTCATACTAATTATGTAGAAAGTAGAGAAATAAAAAACCTCCCATTTCCCAGTTGGAAACTAGTAGGAAAATACAAGTTTCCTAGTTGGAAATTATTCTAATTTCTTGCCTTTGCTCCATGAAATTGGACATGATCTCGCTCTCAAATCATATTTCCTACTAAGGAAGTCGGATTTCAGTTTTCCTAGTTGGAAACTCAGATTTCCTAGTAGGAAACTCAGATTTCCCAGTTGGAAACTTTGTTTTCCTAGTTGGAAACTCAGATTTCCTAGTAGGAAACTCAGATTTCAGATTTTCCAGTTGGAAACTCAGATTTCCTAGTAGGAAAATAAGAGTTTTCTAATTGGAAATTATTCTAATTTATTGCCTTTGCTTCATGAAATTGGACATGATCTCACTCTCAAATCATATTTCTTACTAAGGAAGTCAGATTTCCCAGTTGGAAACCCAGATTTTCTATTAGGAAGATTTCCCAGTTGGAAACTCAGATTTCCTAGTAGGAAACTCAGATTTCCCAGTTGGAAACTTAGATTTCCCAGTTGGAAACTCAGATTTCCTAGTAGGAAAGATTTCACACTTTGAACCTCACTGCTAAGAAATATGGGGGGGGGGGGGAACGGAATCCGACGGCCAAAAAACAGCTGTCGGAATCCGTTCCCCCACCCTCAATATGAGAGGTTTTGATGTAGTGGCTTAAAAAAAGGCTGATTCCATTTTTTGTGTTGATGGAGGTTAACTGCCATCAGTTTGAAAAAAATTGTTTGCCTTTTAATCATGATAGGACAGTATGGGATTAAAAAAAAAAAAAAAAAAAAAAAAATCGATGACCCGGGAAATGAACTCGGGTCATCTAAATCACCAAAGTGTTAAATGTCAGTGCTTAGACCACTAGGCTATAGGGGTCAAGTGGAGAGTCACATTTTGTCGAATATTTGAACCTCAATGCTAAGAAATATGGGGGGGGGAACGGAATCCGACGGCAAAAAAACAGCTGTCGGAATCCGTTCCCCCACCCTCAATATGAGAGGTTTTGATGTAGTGGCTTAAAAAAGGCTGATTCCATTTTTTGTGTTGATGGAGGTTAACTGCCATCAGTTTGAAAAAAATTGTTTGCCTTTTAATCATGATAGGACAGTATGGGATTTAAAAAAAAAACAAAAAAAACAAAACGATGACCCGGGATATGAACTCGGGTCGACTAAATCACCAAAATGTTAAATGTCAGTGCTTAGACCACTAGGCTATAGGGGCCAAGTGGAAAACATCATTGTGTTGAATATTTGAACCTCACTGCTAAGAAATATGGGGGGGGGGGGAACGGAATCCGACGGCAAAAAAACAGCTGTCGGAATCCGTTCCCCCACCCTCAATATGAGAGGTTTTGATGTAGTGGCTTAAAAAAAGGCTGATTCCATTTTTTGTGTTGATGGAGGTTAACTGCCATCAGTTTGAAAAAAATTGTTTGCCTTTTAATCATGATAGGACAGTATGGGATTAAAAAAAAACAAAAAACAGAAAAAAAATCGATGACCCGGGATATGAACTCGGGTCGTCTAAATCACCAAAGTGTTAAATGTCAGTGCTTAGACCACTAGGCTATAGGGGACAAGTGAAAACTTCATTGTGTTGAATATTTGAACCTCACTGCTAAGAAATATGGGGGGGGGGGGGGGGGGGGGGGAACGGAATCCGACGGCAAAAAAACAGCTGTCGGAATCCGTTCCCCCAAAAATCGTGATATAAAAAATATGGAATATTGCTGTATTTATTATAAACGGTTTGTCCACTCCGTGCAACATTTTTTTGAATTATTATTCATAATCTTTAAGCAAAATAACTTCCCCTCCCTCTTGCACAGAAATAAAAAACCTCCCATTTCCAAGTTGGAAACTAGTAGGAAAATACAAGTTTCCTAGTTGGAAATTATTCTAATTTATTGCCTTTGCTCCATGAAATTGGACATGATCTCGCTCTCAAATCATATTTCCTACTAAGGAAGTCGGATTTCCCATTTGGAAACTCGGAATTTCAAAGTTGGAAACTCGGAATTTCCAAATTGGAAACTCGGAATTTCCCAGTTGGAAACTCGGAATTTCCTAGTTGGAAACTCGGAATTTCCTAGTTGGAAACTCGGAATTTCCAACTTGGAAACTCGGAATTTCCCAGTTGGAAACTCGGAATTTCCAAGTTGGAAACTCGGAATTTCCTAGTTGGAAACTCGGAATTTCCAAGTTGGAAACTCGGAATTTCCAACTTGGAAACTCGGAATTTCCAAGTTGGAAACTCGGAATTTCCAAGTTGGAAACTCGGAATTTCCAAGTTGGAAACTCGGAATTTCCTAGTTGGAAACTCAGATTTCAGATTTCCCAGTTGGAAACTCAGTTTTCCTAGTTGGAAAATCAGTTTTCCTAGTTGGAAACTCAGATTTCCTAGTAGGAAACTCATATTTCCCAGTTGGAAACTTTGTTTTCCTAGTTGGAAACTCAGATTTCCTAGTAGGAAACTCAGATTTCAGATTTTCCAGTTGGAAACTCAGATTTCCTAGTAGGAAAATAAGAGTTTTCTAATTGGAAATTATTCTAATTTATTGCCTTTGCTTCATGAAATTGGACATGATCTCACTCTCAAATCATATTTCTTACTAAGGAAGTCAGATTTCCCAGTTGGAAACCCAGATTTTCTATTAGGAAGATTTCCCAGTTGGAAACTCAGATTTTCTATTAGGAAGATTTCCCAGTTGGAAACTCAGATTTCCTAGTAGGAAACTCAGATTTCCCAGTTGGAAACTCAGATTTCCTAGTAGGAAACTCAGATTTCCCAGTTGGAAACTCAGATTTCCTAGTAGGAAAGATTTCCCACTTTGAACCTCACTGCTAAGAAATATGGGGGGGGGGGGGAACGGAATCCGACGGCAAAAAAACAGCTGTCGGAATCCGTTCCCCCACCCTCAATATGAGAGGTTTTGATGTAGTGGCTTAAAAAAAGGCTGATTCCATTTTTTGTGTTGATGGAGGTTAACTGCCATCAGTTTGAAAAAAATTGTTTGCCTTTTAATCATGATAGGACAGTATGGGATTAAAAAAATAAAAATAAAAAATAAATCGATGACCCGGGATATGAACTCGGGTTGTCTAAATCACCAAAGTGTTAAATGTCAGTGCTTAGACCACTAGGCTATAGGGGACAAGTAAAAACTTCATTGTGTTGAATATTTGAACCTCACTGCTAAGAAATATGGGGGGGGGAACGGAATCCGACGGCAAAAAAACAGCTGTCGGAATCCGTTCCCCCACCCTCAATATGAGAGGTTTTGATGTAGTGGCTTAAAAAAAGGCTAATTACAATTTTTGTGTTGATGGAGGCTAACTGCCATCAGTTTAAATAATATTTTTTGCCTTTTAATCATGATTGGACAGTATGGGATAAAATAAAATAAAAATAAATAAAAAAATCGATGACCCGGGAAATGAACTCGGGTCATCTAAATCACCAAAGTGTTAAATGTCAATGCTTAGACCACTAGGCTATAGGGGTCAAGTGAAGAGTCACATTTTGTCGAATATTTGAACCTCACTGCTAAGAAATATGGGGGGGGGAACGGAATCCGACGGCAAAAAAACAGCTGTCGGAATCCGTTCCCCCACCCTCAATATGAGAGGTTTTGACGTAGTGGCTGAAAAAAAAGCCTAATTACAATTTTTGTGTTGATGGAGGTTAACTGCCATCAGTTTAAAGAATATTTTTTGCGTTTTAATCATGATAGGACAGTGTGGGATTTAAAAAAAAACAAAAAAAACAAAACGATGACCCGGGATATGAACTCGGGTCGACTAAATCACCAAAGTGTTAAATGTCAGTGCTTAGACCACTAGGCTATAGGGGACAAGTGAAAACTTCATTGTGTTGAATATTTGAACCTCACTGCTAAGACATATGGGGGGGGGGGGGAACGGAATCCGACGGCAAAAAAACAGCTGTCGGAATCCGTTCCCCCACCCTCAATATGAGAGGTTTTGACGTAGTGGCTGAAAAAAAGGCTAATTACAATTTTTGTGTTGATGGAGGTTAACTGCCATCAGTTTAAATAATATTTTTTGCCTTTTAATCATGATAGGACAGTATGGGATTTAAAAAAAAAAAAAACAGAAAAAAAAAAATCGATGACCCGGGAAATGAACTCGGGTCATCTAAATCACCAAAGTGTTAAATGTCAGTGCTTAGACCACTAGGCTATAGGGGACAAGTTGAAAACTTCATTGTGTTGAATATTTGAACCTCACTGCTAAGAAATATGGGGGGGGGGGGAACGGAATCCGACAGCAAAAAAACAGCTGTCGGAATCCGTTCCCCCAAAAATCGTGATATAAAAAATATGGAATATTGCTGTATTTATTATAAACGGTTTGTCCACTCCGTGCAACATTTTTTTGAATTATTATTCATAATCTTTTAGCAAAATAACTTCCCCTCCCTCTTGCACAGAAATAAAAAACCTCCCATTTCCCAGTTGGAAACTAGTAGGAAAATACAAGTTTCCTAGTTGGAAATTATTCTAATTTATTGCCTTTGCTTCATGAAATTGGACATGAAGTCCCTCTCAAATCCGATTTCCTAGTTGGAAACTCAGATTTCCCAGTTGGAAACTCAGATTTCCCAGTTGTGAATTCAGGTTACCTAGTATGAAACTCATACTAATTATGTAGAAAGTAGAGAAATAAAAAAACTCCTATTTCCCAGTTGGAAACTAGTAGGAAAATACAAGTTTCCTAGTTGGAAATTATTCTAATTGATTGCCTTTGCTCCATGAAATTGGACATGATCTCGCTCTCAAATCATATTTCCTACTAAGGAAGTCGGATTTCAGTTTTCCTAGTTGGAAACTCAGATTTCCTAGTAGGAAACTCAGATTTCCCAGTTGGTAACTTTGTTTTCCTAGTTGGAAACTCAGATTTCCTAGTAGGAAACTCAGATTTCAGATTTTCCAGTTGGAAACTCAAATTTCCTAGTAGGAAAATAAGAGTTTTCTAATTGGAAATTATTCTAATTTATTGCCTTTGCTTCATGAAATTGGACATGATCTCACTCTCAAATCATATTTCTTACTAAGGAAGTCAGATTTCCCAGTTGGAAACCCAGATTTTCTATTAGGAAGATTTCCCAGTTGGAAACTCAGATTTTCTATTAGGAAGATTTCCCAGTTGGAAACTCAGATTTCCTAGTAGGAAACTCAGATTTCCCAGTTGGAAACTTATATTTCCCAGTTGGAAACTCAGATTTCCTAGTAGGAAAGATTTCCCACTTTGAACCTCACTGCTAAGAAATATGGGGGGGAGAACGGAATCCGACGGCAAAAAAACAGCTGTCGGAATCCGTTCCCCCACCCTCAATATGAGAGGTTTTGATGTAGTGGCTTAAAAAAAGGCTGATTCCATTTTTTGTGTTGATGGAGGTTAACGCCCCCCTTCGCTTATTTTTATACCTAGATAAGTGACTTCTGACTTAAGCAACTTTTATTAAAAAAAAAAAAAAAAAAAAAAAATCGATGACCCGGGATATGAACTCAGATCGTCCAAATCACCAAAGTGTTAAATGTCAGTGTTTAGACCACTAGGCTATAGGGGACAAGTGGAGAGTCACATTTTGTCGAATATTTGAACCTCACTGCTAAGAAATATGGGGGGGGGGGGGAACGGAATCCGACGGCAAAAAAACAGCTGTCGGAATCCGTTCCCCCACCCTCAATATGAGAGGTTTTGACGTAGTGGCTGAAAAAAAGGCTAATTACAATTTTTGTGTTGATGGAGGTTAACTGCCATCAGTTTAAAGAATATTTTTTGCCTTTTAATCATGATAGGACAGTATGGGATTAAACAAAAAAACAAAAACAAAACAGAAATCGATGACCCGGGATATGAACTCAGATCGTCCAAATCACCAAAGTGTTAAATGTCAGTGTTTAGACCATTTGAACCTCAATGCTAAGAAATATGGGGGGGGGAACGGAATCCGACGGCAAAAAAACAGCTGTCGGAATCCGTTCCCCCACCCTCAATATGAGAGGTTTTGATGTAGTGGCTTAGAAAAAGGCTGATTCCATTTTCTGTGTTGATGGAGGTTAACTGCCATCAGTTTGAAAAAATTTGTTTGCCTTTTAATCATGATAGGACAGTATGGGATTTAAAATTTATTTTATTTTTTTTAAATCGATGACCCGGGATATGAACTCGGGTCGTCTAAATCACCAAAGTTTTAAATGTCAGTGCTTAGACCACTAGGCTATAGGGGACAAGTTAAATTATCATTGTGTTGAATAATTATACCTCAATGCTAAGAAATATGGGGGGGGGGGAACGGAATCCGACGGCAAAAAAACAGCTGTCGGAATCCGTTCCCCCACCCTCAATATGAGAGGTTTTGATGTAGTGGCTTAAAAAAAGGCTGATTCCATTTTTTGTGTTGATGGAGGTTAACTGCCATCAGTTTGAAAAAAATTGTTTGCCTTTTAATCATGATAGGACAGTATGGGATTTAAAAAAAACAAAAAAAACAAAACGATGACCCGGGATATGAACTCGGGTCGACTAAATCACCAAAGTGTTAAATGTCAGTGCTTAGACCACTAGGCTATAGGGGACAAGAAAACTTCATTGTGTTGAATATTTGAACCTCACTGCTAAGAAATATGGGGGGGGGGGACGGAATCCGACGGCAAAAAAACAGCTGTCGGAATCCGTTCCCCCACCCTCAATATGAGAGGTTTTGACGTAGTGGCTGAAAAAAAGGCTAATTACAATTTTTGTGTTGATGGAGGTTAACTGCCATCAGTTTAAAGAATATTTTTTGCCTTTTAATCATGATAGGACAGTATGGGATTAAACAAAAAAAAAAAAAAAAACAGAAATCGATGACCCGGGATATGAACTCAGATCGTCCAAATCACCAAAGTGTTAAATGTCAGTGTTTAGACCACTAGGCTATAGGGGACAAGTGGAGAATCACATTTTGTCGAATATTTGAACCTCACTGCTAAGAAATATGGGGGGGGGAACGGAATCCGACGGCAAAAAAACAGCTGTCGGAATCCGTTCCCCCACCCTCAATATGAGAGGTTTTGACGTAGTGGCTTAAAAAAAGGCTGTTTCCATTTTTTTATGTTTATGGAGGTTAACTGCCATCAGTTTAAAGAATATTTTTTGCCTTTTAATCATGATAGGACAGTATGGGATTTAAAAAAAAAAAAACAGGAAAAAAAAAATCGATGACCCGGGAAATGAACTCGGGTCATCTAAATCACCAAAGAGTTAAATGTCAGTGCTTAGACCACTAGGCTATAGGGGTCACGTGGAGAGTCACATTTTGTCGAATATTTGAACCTCACTGCTTAGAAATATGGGGGGGGGAACGGAATCCGACGGCAAAAAAACAGCTGTCGGAATCCGTTCCCCCACCCTCAATATGAGAGGTTTTGATGTAGTGGCTTAAAAAAAGGCTGATTCCATTTTTTGTATTGATGGAGGTTAACTGCCATCAGTTTGAAAAAATTTGTTTACCTTTTAATCATGATAGGACAGTATGGGATTAATAAAAAAATAAAATAAAATAAAAATCGATGACCCGGGATATGAACTCGGGTCGTCTAAATCACCAAAGTGTTAAATGTCAGTGCTTAGACCACTAGGCTATAGGGGTCAAGTGGAGAGTCACATTTTGTCGAATATTTGAACCTCACTGCTTAGAAATATGGGGGGGGGGAACGGAATCCGACGGCAAAAAAACAGCTGTCGGAATCCGTTCCCCCACCCTCAATATGAGAGGTTTTGATGTAGTGGCTTAAAAAAAGGCTGATTACAATTTTTGTGTTGATGGAGGTTAACTGCCATCAGTTTAAAGAATATTTTTTGCCTTTTAATCATGATAGGACAGTATGGGATTTAAAAAAAAAAAAACAGAAAAAAAAAAATCGATGACCCGGGAAATGAACTCGGGTCATCTAAATCACCAAAGAGTTAAATGTCAGTGCTTAGACCACTAGGCTATAGGGGTCAAGTGGAGAGTCACATTTTGTCGAATATTTGAACCTCACTGCTTAGAAATATGGGGGGGGAACGGAATCCGACGGCAAAAAAACAGCTGTCGGAATCCGTTCCCCCACCCTCAATATGAGAGGTTTTGATGTAGTGGCTTAAAAAAAGGCTGATTCCATTTTTTGTATTGATGGAGGTTAACTGCCATCAGATTGAAAAAATTTGTTTGCCTTTTAATCATGATAGGACAGTATGGGATTTAAAAAAAAAAAAATCTGAAAAAAAAAAATCGATGACCCGGGAAATGAACTCGGGTCATCTAAATCACCAAAGTGTTAAATGTCAGTGCTTAGACCACTAGGCTATAGGGGACAAGTTGAAAACTTCATTGTGTTGAATATTTGAACCTCACTGCTAAGAAATATGGGGGGGGGGGGGGGGAACGGAATCCGACGGCAAAAAAACAGCTGTCGGAATCCGTTCCCCCAAAAATCGTGATATAAAAAATATGGAATATTGCTGTATTTATTATAAACGGTTCGTCCACTCCGTGCAACATTTTTTTGAATTATTATTCATAATCTTTTAGCAAAATAACTTCCCCTCCCTCTTGCACAGAAATAAAAAACCTCCCATTTCCCAGTTGGAAACTAGTAGGAAAATACAAGTTTCCTAGTTGGAAATTATTGTAATTTATTGCCTTTGCTTCATGAAATTGGACATGAAGTCCCTCTCAAATCCGATTTCCTAGTTGTAAACTCAGATTTCCCAGTTGGAAACTCAGATTTCCCAGTTGTGAATTCAGGTTACCTAGTATGAACTCATACTAATTATGTAGAAAGTAGAGAAATAAAAAACCTCCCATTTCCCAGTTGGAAACTAGTAGGAAAATACAAGTTTCCTAGTTGGAAATTATTCTAATTTCTTGCCTTTGCTCCATGAAATTGGACATGATCTCGCTCTCAAATCATATTTCCTACTAAGGAAGTCGGATTTCAGTTTTCCTAGTTGGAAACTCAGATTTCCTAGTAGGAAACTCAGATTTCCCAGTTGGAAACTTTGTTTTCCTAGTTGGAAACTCAGATTTCCTAGTAGGAAACTCAGATTTCAGATTTTCCAGTTGGAAACTCAGATTTCCTAGTAGGAAAATAAGAGTTTTCTAATTGGAAATTATTCTAATTTATTGCCTTTGCTTCATGAAATTGGGACATGATCTCACTCTCAAATCATATTTCTTACTAAGGAAGTCAGATTTCCCAGTTGGAAACCCAGATTTTCTATTAGGAAGATTTCCCAGTTGGAAACTCAGATTTTCTATTAGGAAGATTTCCCAGTTGGAAACTCAGATTTCCTAGTAGGAAACTCAGATTTCCCAGTTGGAAACTTAGATTTCCCAGTTGGAAACTCAGATTTCCTAGTAGGAAAGATTTCACACTTTGAACCTCACTGCTAAGAAATATGGGGGGGGGGGAACGGAATCCGACGGCAAAAAAACAGCTGTCGGAATCCGTTCCCCCACCCTCAATATGAGAGGTTTTGATGTAGTGGCTTAAAAAAAGGCTGATTCCATTTTTTGTGTTGATGGAGGTTAACTGCCATCAGTTTGAAAAAAATTGTTTGCCTTTTAATCATGATAGGACAGTATGGGATTAAAAAAAAAAAAATAAATAAAAAAAATCGATGACCCGGGAAATGAACTCGGGTCATCTAAATCACCAAAGTGTTAAATGTCAGTGCTTAGACCACTAGGCTATAGGGGTCAAGTGGAGAGTCACATTTTGTCGAATATTTGAACCTCAATGCTAAGAAATATGGGGGGGGGAACGGAATCCGACGGCAAAAAAACAGCTGTCGGAATCCGTTCCCCCACCCTCAATATGAGAGGTTTTGATGTAGTGGCTTAAAAAAAGGCTGATTCCATTTTTTGTGTTGATGGAGGTTAACTGCCATCAGATTGAAAAAATTTGTTTGCCTTTTAATCATGATAGGACAGTATGGGATTAAAAAAAAACAAAAAACAGAAAAAAAATCGATGACCCGGGATATGAACTCGGGTCGTCTAAATCACCAAAGTGTTAAATGTCAGTGCTTAGACCACTAGGCTATAGGGGACAAGTGAAAACTTCATTGTGTTGAATATTTGAACCTCACTGCTAAGAAATATGGGGGGGGGGGGGGGGGGGGGGAACGGAATCCGACGTCAAAAAAACAGCTGTCGGAATCCGTTCCCCCAAAAATCGTGATATAAAAAATATGGAATATTGCTGTATTTATTATAAACGGTTTGTCCACTCCGTGCAACATTTTTTGAATTATTATTCATAATCTTTAAGCAAAATAACTTCCCCTCCCTCTTGCACAGAAATAAAAAACCTCCCATTTCCCAGTTGGAAACTAGTAGGAAAATACAAGTTTCCTAGTTGGAAATTATTGTAATTTATTGCCTTTGCTTCATGAAATTGGACATGAAGTCCCTCTCAAATCCGATTTCCTAGTTGTAAACTCAGATTTCCCAGTTGGAAACTCAGATTTCCCAGTTGTGAATTCAGGTTACCTAGTATGAAACTCATACTACTTATGTAGAAAGTAGAGAAATAAAAAACCTCCCATTTCCAAGTTGGAAACTAGTAGGAAAATACAAGTTTCCTAGTTGGAAATTATTCTAATTTATTGCCTTTGCTCCATGAAATTGGACATGATCTCGCTCTCAAATCATATTTCCTACTAAGGAAGTCGGATTTCCCATTTGGAAACTCGGAATTTCCCAGTTGGAAACTCGGAATTTCCTAGTTGGAAACTCGGAATTTCCTAGTTGGAAACTCGGAATTTCCAACTTGGAAACTCGGAATTTCCAACTTGGAAACTCGGAATTTCCTAGTTGGAAACTCGGAATTTCCAAGTTGGAAACTGGGAATTTCCTAGTTGGAAACTCGGAATTTCCAAGTTGGAAACTCGGAATTTCCAACTTGGAAACTCGGAATTTCCAAGTTGGAAACTCGGAATTTCCAAGTTGGAAACTCGGAATTTCCAAGTTGGAAACTCGGAATTTCCTAGTTGGAAACTCAGATTTCAGATTTCCCAGTTGGAAACTCAGTTTTCCTAGTTGGAAACTCAGATTTCCTAGTAGGAAACTCATATTTCCCAGTTGGAAACTTTGTTTTCCTAGTTGGAAACTCAGATTTCCTAGTAGGAAACTCAGATTTCAGATTTTCCAGTTGGAAACTCAGATTTCCTAGTAGGAAAATAAGAGTTTTCTAATTGGAAATTATTCTAATTTATTGCCTTTGCTTCATGAAATTGGACATGATCTCACTCTCAAATCATATTTCTTACTAAGGAAGTCAGATTTCCCAGTTGGAAACCCAGATTTTCTATTAGGAAGATTTCCCAGTTGGAAACTCAGATTTTCTATTAGGAAGATTTCCCAGTTGGAAACTCAGATTTCCTAGTAGGAAACTCAGATTTCCCAGTTGGAAACTCAGATTTCCTAGTAGGAAAGATTTCCCACTTTGAACCTCACTGCTAAGAAATATGGGGGGGGGGAACGGAATCCGACGGCAAAAAAACAGCTGTCGGAATCCGTTCCCCCACCCTCAATATGAGAGGTTTTGATGTAGTGGCTTAAAAAAAGGCTGATTCCATTTTTTGTGTTGATGGAGGTTAACTGCCATCAGTTTGAAAAAAATTGTTTGCCTTTTAATCATGATAGGACAGTATGGGATTAAAAAAAAAAAAAAAAAAAAAAAATCGATGACCCGGGATATGAACTCGGGTCGTCTAAATCACCAAAGTGTTAAATGTCAGTGCTTAGACCACTAGGCTATAGGGGACAAGTAAAAACTTCATTGTGTTGAATATTTGAACCTCACTGCTAAGAAATATGGGGGGGAACGGAATCCGACGGCAAAAAACAGCTGTCGGAATCCGTTCCCCCACCCTCAATATGAGAGGTTTTGATGTAGTGGCTTAAAAAAAGGCTAATTACAATTTTTGTGTTGATGGAGGCTAACTGCCATCAGTTTAAATAATATTTTTTGCCTTTTAATCATGATTGGACAGTATGGGATTAAACAAAAAAACAAAAACAAAACAGAAATCGATGACCCGGGATATGAACTCAGATCGTCCAAATCACCAAAGTGTTAAATGTCAGTGTTTAGACCACTAGGCTATAGGGGACAAGTGGAGAGTCACATTTTGTCGAATATTTGAACCTCACTGCTAAGAAATATGGGGGGGGGGGAACGGAATCCGACGGCAAAAAAACAGCTGTCGGAATCCGTTCCCCCACCCTCAATATGAGAGGTTTTGACGTAGTGGCTTAAAAAAAGGCTGATTCCATTTTTTGTGTTTATGGAGGTTAACTGCCAACAGTTTAAAGAATATTTTTTGCCTTTTAATCATGATAGGACAGTATGGGATTTAAAAAAAAAAAAAACAGAAAAAAAAAGAAATCGATGACCCGGGAAATGAACTCGGGTCATCTAAATCACCAAAGAGTTAAATGTCAGTGCTTAGACCACTAGGCTATAGGGGTCAAGTGGAGAGTCACATTTTGTCGAATATTTGAACCTCACTGCTTAGAAATATGGGGGGGGGGGGGAACGGAATCCTACGGCAAAAAAACAGCTGTCGAAATCCGTTCCCCCACCCTCAATATGAGAGGTTTTGATATAGTGGCTTAAAAAAAGGCTAATTACAATTTTTGTGTTGATGGAGGTTAACTGCCATCAGTTTAAAGAATATTTTTTGCCTTTTAATCATGATAAGACAGTATGGGATTTAAAAAAAAAAAAAAAAAAAAAAAAAAAAAAAAAATCGATGACCCGGGAAATGAACTCGGGTCGTCTAAATCACCAAAGTGTTTAAATGTCAGTGCTTAGACAATAGGCTATAGGGGACAAGTGAAAACTTCATTGTGTTGAATATTTGAACCTCACTGCTAAGACATATGGGGGGGGGGGGGGGGGGGAACGGAATCCGACGTCAAAAAAACAGCTGTCGGAATCCGTTCCCCCACCCTCAATATGAGAGGTTTTGACGTAGTGGCTGAAAAAAAGGCTAATTACAATTTTTGTGTTGATGGAGGTTAACTGCCATCAGTTTAAATAATATTTTTTGCCTTTTAATCATGATAGGACAGTATGGGATTTAAAAAAAAAAAAAACAGAAAAAAAAAAATCGATGACCCGGGAAATGAACTCGGGTCATCTAAATCACCAAAGTGTTAAATGTCAGTGCTTAGACCACTAGGCTATAGGGGACAAGTTGAAAACTTCATTGTGTTGAATATTTGAACCTCACTGCTAAGAAATATGGGGGGGGGGGGAACGGAATCCGACGGCAAAAAAACAGCTGTCGGAATCCGTTCCCCCAAAAATCGTGATATAAAAAATATGGAATATTGCTGTATTTATTATAAACGGTTTGTCCACTCCGTGCAACATTTTTTTGAATTATTCATAATCTTTTAGCAAAATAACTTCCCCTCCCTCTTGCACAGAAATAAAAAACCTCCCATTTCCCAGTTGGAAACTAGTAGGAAAATACAAGTTTCCTAGTTGGAAATTATTCTAATTTATTGCCTTTGCTTCATGAAATTGGACATGAAGTCCCTCTCAAATCCGATTTCCTAGTTGGAAACTCAGATTTCCCAGTTGAAACTCAGATTTCCCAGTTGTGAATTCAGGTTACCTAGTATGAAACTCATACTAATTATGTAGAAAGTAGAGAAATAAAAAAACTCCCATTTCCCAGTTGGAAACTAGTAGGAAAATACAAGTTTCCTAGTTGGAAATTATTCTAATTGATTGCCTTTGCTCCATGAAATTGGACATGATCTCGCTCTCAAATCATATTTCCTACTAAGGAAGTCGGATTTCAGTTTTCCTAGTTGGAAACTCAGATTTCCTAGTAGGAAACTCAGATTTCCCAGTTGGAAACTTTGTTTTCCTAGTTGGAAACTCAGATTTCCTAGTAGGAAACTCAGATTTCAGATTTTCCAGTTGGAAACTCAAATTTCCTAGTAGGAAAATAAGAGTTTTCTAATTGGAAATTATTCTAATTTATTGCCTTTGCTTCATGAAATTGGACATGATCTCACTCTCAAATCATATTTCTTACTAAGGAAGTCAGATTTCCCAGTTGGAAACCCAGATTTTCTATTAGGAAGATTTCCCAGTTGGAAACTCAGATTTTCTATTAGGAAGATTTCCCAGTTGGAAACTCAGATTTCCTAGTAGGAAACTCAGATTTCCCAGTTGGAAACTTAGATTTCCCAGTTGGAAACTCAGATTTCCTAGTAGGAAAGATTTCCCACTTTGAACCTCACTGCTAAGAAATATGGGGGGGGGGAACGGAATCCGACGGCAAAAAAACAGCTGTCGGAATCCGTTCCCCCCACCCTCAATATGAGAGGTTTTGATGTAGTGGCTTAAAAAAAGGCTGATTCCATTTTTTGTGTTGATGGAGGTTAACGCCCCCCTTCGCTTATTTTTATACCTAGATAAGTGACTTCTGACTTAAGCAACTTTTATTAAAAAAAAAAAAAAAATTTAAAAAAATCGATGACCCGGGATATGAACTCAGATCGTCCAAATCACCAAAGTGTTAAATGTCAGTGTTTAGACCACTAGGCTAATTACAATTTTTGTGTTGATGGAGGTTAACTGCCATCAGTTTAAATAATATTTTTTGCCTTTTAATCATGATAGGACAGTATGGGATTTAAAAAAAAACAAAAAAAACAAAACGATGAACCGGGATATGAACTCGGGTCGACTAAATCACCAAAGTGTTAAATGTCAGTGCTTAGACCACTAGGCTATAGGG
Organism: Phoxinus dragarum; assembly: GCA_033366665.1. Lineage (NCBI taxonomy): Eukaryota > Metazoa > Chordata > Actinopteri > Cypriniformes > Leuciscidae > Phoxinus > Phoxinus dragarum. The sequence goes on from JARPMJ010003049.1 coordinate 21,027, forward strand.
GACAAGTGGAAAAACCTCATTGTGTTGAATATTTGAACCTCAATGCTAAGAAATATGGGGGGGGGGGGAACGGAATCCGACGGCAAAAAAACAGCTGTCGGAATCCGTTCCCCCACCCTCAATATGAGAGGTTTTGAAGTAGTGGCTGAAAAAAAGGCTAATTACAATTTTTGTGTTGATGGAGGTTAACTGCCATCAGTTTAAAGTATATTTTTTGCCTTTTAATCATGATAGGACAGTATGGGATTAAACAAAAAAACAAAAACAAAACAGAAATCGATGACCCGGGATATGAACTCAGATCGTCCAAATCACCAAAGTGTTAAATGTCAGTGTTTAGACCATTTGAACCTCAATGCTAAGAAATATGGGGGGGGGGGAACGGAATCCGACGGCAAAAAAACAGCTGTCGGAATCCGTTCCCCCACCCTCAATATGAGAGGTTTTGATGTAGTGGCTTAAAAAAAGGCTGATTCCATTTTTTGTGTTGATGGAGGTTAACTGCCATCAGTTTGAAAAAAATTGTTTGCCTTTTAATCATGATAGGACAGTATGGGATTTAAAAAAAAACAAAAAAAACAAAACGATGACCCGGGATATGAACTCGGGTCGACTAAATCACCAAAGTGTTAAATGTCAGTGCTTAGACCACTAGGCTATAGGAGACAAGTGAAAACTTCATTGTGTTGAATATTTGAACCTCACTGCTAAGACATATGGGGGGGGGGGAACGGAATCCGACGGCAAAAAAACAGCTGTCGGAATCCGTTCCCCCACCCTCAATATGAGAGGTTTTGACGTAGTGGCTGAAAAAAAAGGCTAATTACAATTTTTGTGTTGATGGAGGTTAACTGCCATCAGTTTAAAGAATATTTTTTGCCTTTTAATCATGATAGGACAGTATGGGATTAAACAAAAAAACAAAAACAAAACAGAAATCGATGACCCGGGATATGAACTCAGATCGTCCAAATCACCAAAGTGTTAAATGTCAGTGTTTAGACCACTAGGCTATAGGGGACAAGTGGAGAGTCACATTTTGTCGAATATTTGAACCTCAATGCTAAGACATATGGGGGGGGGAACGGAATCCGACGGCAAAAAAACAGCTGTCGGAATCCGTTCCCCCACCCTCAATATGAGAGGTTTTGACGTAGTGGCTTAAAAAAAGGCTGTTTCCATTTTTTTATGTTTATGGAGGTTAACTGCCATCAGTTTAAAGAATATTTTTTGCCTTTTAATCATGATAGGACAGTATGGGATTTAAAAAAAAAAAAACAGAAAAAAAAAAATCGATGACCCGGGGAAATGAACTCGGGTCATCTAAATCACCAAAGAGTTAAATGTCAGTGCTTAGACCACTAGGCTATAGGGGTCAAGTGGAGAGTCACATTTTGTCGAATATTTGAACCTCACTGCTTAGAAATATGGGGGGGGGGGAACGGAATCCGACGGCAAAAAAACAGCTGTCGGAATCCGTTCCCCCACCCTCAATATGAGAGGTTTTGATGTAGTGGCTTAAAAAAAGGCTGATTCCATTTTTTGTATTGATGGAGGTTAACTGCCATCAGTTTGAAAAAATTTGTTTGCCTTTTAATCATGATAGGACAGTATGGGATTAATAAAAAAATAAAATAAAATAAAAATCGATGACCCGGGATATGAACTCGGGTCATCTAAATCACCAAAGTGTTAAATGTCAGTGCTTAGACCACTAGGCTATAGGGGTCAAGTGGAGAGTCACATTTTGTCGAATATTTGAACCTCAATGCTAAGAAATATGGGGGGGGGGAACGGAATCCGACGGCAAAAAAACAGCTGTCGGAATCCGTTCCCCCACCCTCAATATGAGAGGTTTTGATGTAGTGGCTTAAAAAAAGGCTGATTCCATTTTTTGTGTTGATGGAGGTTAACTGCCATCAGTTTGAAAAAAATTGTTTGCCTTTTAATCATGATAGGACAGTATGGGATTAAAAAAAACAAAAAACAGAAAAAAAATCGATGACCCGGGATATGAACTCGGGTCGACTAAATCACCAAAGTGTTAAATGTCAGTGCTTAGACCACTAGGCTATAGGGGACAAGTGAAAACTTCATTGTGTTGAATATTTGAACCTCACTGCTAAGAAATATGGGGGGGGGGGAACGGAATCCGACGGCAAAAAAACAGCTGTCGGAATCCGTTCCCCCAAAAATCGTGATATAAAAAATATGGAATATTGCTGTATTTATTATAAACGGTTTGTCCACTCCGTGCAACATTTTTTTGAATTATTATTCATAATCTTTAAGCAAAATAACTTCCCCTCCCTCTTGCACAGAAATAAAAAACCTCCCATTTCCCAGTTGGAAACTAGTAGGAAAATACAAGTTTCCTAGTTGGAAATTATTGTAATTTATTGCCTTTGCTTCATGAAATTGGACATGAAGTCCCTCTCAAATCCGATTTCCTAGTTGTAAACTCAGATTTCCCAGTTGGAAACTCAGATTTCACAGTTATGAATTCAGGTTACCTAGTATGAAACTCATACTAATTATGTAGAAAGTAGAGAAATAAAAAAACTCCCATTTCCAAGTTGGAAACTAGTAGGAAAATACAAGTTTCCTAGTTGGAAATTATTCTAATTTATTGCCTTTGCTCCATGAAATTGGACATGATCTCGCTCTCAAATCATATTTCCTACTAAGGAAGTCGGATTTCCCATTTGGAAACTCGGAATTTCAAAGTTGGAAACTCGGAATTTCCCAGTTGGAAACTCGGAATTTCCTAGTTGGAAACTCGGAAGTTCCAACTTGGAAACTCGGAATTTCCAACTTGGAAACTCGGAATTTCCTAGTTGGAAACTCGGAATTTCCTAGTTGGAAACTCGGAATTTCCAAGTTGGAAACTCGGAATTTCCTAGTTGGAAACTCGGAATTTCCAACTTGGAAACTCGGAATTTCCTAGTTGGAAACTCGGAATTTCCTAGTTGGAAACTCGGAATTTCCAAGTTGGAAACTCGGAATTTCCAAGTTGGAAACTCGGAATTTCCCAGTTGGAAACTCGGAATTTCCTAGTTGGAAACTCGGAATTTCCAAGTTAGAAACTCGGAATTTCCTAGTTGGAAACTCGGAATTTCCTAGTTGGAAACTCAGATTTCAGATTTCCCAGTTGGAAACTCAGTTTTCCTAGTAGGAAACTCAGATTTCCCAGTTGGAAACTTTGTTTTCCTAGTTGGAAACTCAGATTTCCTAGTAGGAAACTCAGATTTCAGATTTTCCAGTTGGAAACTCCGATTTCCTAGTAGGAAAATAAGAGTTTTCTAATTGGAAATTATTCTAATTTATTGCCTTTGCTTCATGAAATTGGACATGATCTCACTCTCAAATCATATTTCTTACTAAGGAAGTCAGATTTCCCAGTTGGAAACCCAGATTTTCTATTAGGAAGATTTCCCAGTTGGAAACTCAGATTTTCTATTAGGAAGATTTCCCAGTTGGAAACTCAGATTTCCTAGTAGGAAACTCAGATTTCCCAGTTGGAAACTCAGATTTCCTAGTAGGAAAGATTTCCCACTTTGAACCTCACTGCTAAGAAATATGGGGGGGGGGGAACAGAATCCGACGGCAAAAAAAACAGCTGTCGGAATCCGTTCCCCCACCCTCAATATGAGAGGTTTTGATGTAGTGGCTTAAAAAAAGGCTGATTCCATTTTTTGTGTTGATGGAGGTTAACTGCCATCAGTTTGAAAAAAATTGTTTGCCTTTTAATCATGATAGGACAGTATGGGATTAAAAAAAAAAAAAATCAAAAAAAAATCGATGACCCGGGATATGAACTCGGGTCGTCTAAATCACCAAAGTGTTAAATGTCAGTGCTTAGACCACTAGGCTATAGGGGACAAGTAAAAACTTCATTGTGTTGAATATTTGAACCTCACTGCTAAGAAATATGGGGGGGGGGGGGGGGGGGGGGGACGGAATCCGACGGCAAAAAAAACAGCTGTCGGAATCCGTTCCCCCACCCTCAATATGAGAGGTTTTGATGTAGTGGCTTAAAAAAAGGCTAATTACAATTTTTGTGTTGATGGAGGCTAACTGCCATCAGTTTAAATAATATTTTTTGCCTTTTAATCATGATTGGACAGTATGGGATAAAATAAAATAAAAAAAAATAAAAAAATCGATGACCCGGGAAATGAACTCGGGTCATCTAAATCACCAAAGTGTTAAATGTCAATGCTTAGACCACTAGGCTATAGGGGTCAAGTGAAGAGTCACATTTTGTCGAATATTTGAACCTCACTGCTAAGAAATATGGGGGGGGGGAACGGAATCCGACGGCAAAAAAACAGCTGTCGGAATCCGTTCCCCCACCCTCAATATGAGAGGTTTTGACGTAGTGGCTGAAAAAAAAAGCCTAATTACAATTTTTGTGTTGATGGAGGTTAACTGCCATCAGTTTAAAGAATATTTTTTGCGTTTTAATCATGATAGGACAGTATGGGATTTAAAAAAAAAATAAATAAAAAAAAATCGATGACCCGGGAAATGAACTCGGGTCGTCTAAATCACCAAAGTGTTAAATGTCAGTGCTTAGACCACTAGGCTATAGGGGACAAGTTGAAAACATCATTGTGTTGAAAATTTGAACCTCACTGCTAAGAAATATGGGGGGGGGAACGGAATCCGACGGCAAAAAAACAGCTGTCGGAATCCGTTCCCCCACCCTCAATATGAGAGGTTTTGACGTAGTGGCTGAAAAAAAGGCTAATTACAATTTTTGTGTTGATGGAGGTTAACTGCCAACAGTTTAAAGAATATTTTTTGCCTTTTAATCATGATAGGACAGTATGGGATTAAACAAAAAAAACAAAAACAAAACAGAAATCGATGACCCGGGATATGAACTCAGATCGTCCAAATAACCAAAGTGTTAAATGTCAGTGTTTAGACCACTAGGCTATAGGGGACAAGTGGAGAGTCACATTTTGTCGAATATTTGAACCTCACTCCTAAGAAATATGGGGGGGGGGGGGAACGGAATCCGACGGCAAAAAAACAGCTGTCGGAATCCGTTCCCCCACCCTCAATATGAGAGGTTTTGACGTAGTGGCTTAAAAAAAGGCTGATTCCATTTTTTGTGTTTATGGAGGTTAACTGCCAACAGTTTAAAGAATATTTTTTGCCTTTTAATCATGATAGGACAGTATGGGATTTAAAAAAAAAAAAAAACAGAAAAAAAAAAAATCGATGACCCGGGAAATGAACTCGGGTCATCTAAATCACCAAAGAGTTAAATGTCAGTGCTTAGACCACTAGGCTATAGGGGTCAAGTGGAGAGTCACATTTTGTCGAATATTTGAACCTCACTGCTTAGAAATATGGGGGGGGGGGAACGGAATCCGACGGCAAAAAAACAGCTGTCGAAATCCGTTCCCCCACCCTCAATATGAGAGGTTTTGATGTAGTGGCTTAAAAAAAGGCTAATTACATTTTTTGTGTTGATGGAGGTTAACTGCCATCAGTTTAAAGAATATTTTTTGCCTTTTAATCATGATAAGACAGTATGGGATTTAACAAAAATAAATAAATAAATAAAAATCGATGACCCGGGAAATGAACTCGGGTCATCTAAATCACCAAAGTGTTAAATGTCAGTGCTTAGACCACTAGGCTATAGGGGACAAGTTGAAAACTTCATTGTGTTGAATATTTGAACCTCACTGCTAAGAAATATGGGGGGGGGGGGGGGGGGGGGGGGGAACGGAATCCGACGGCAAAAAAACAGCTGTCGGAATCCGTTCCCCCAAAAATCGTGATATAAAAATATGGAATATTGCTGTATTTATTATAAACGGTTTTGTCCACTCCGTGCAACATTTTTTTGAATTATTATTCATAATCTTTAAGCAAAATAACTTCCCCTCCCTCTTGCACAGAAATAAAAAACCTCCCATTTCCCAGTTGGAAACTAGTAGGAAAATACAAGTTTCCTAGTTGGAATTTATTGTAATTTATTGCCTTTGCTTCATGAAATTGGACATGAAGTCCCTCTCAAATCCGATTTCCTAGTTGTAAACTCAGATTTCCCAGTTGGAAACTCAGATTTCCCAGTTGTGAATTCAGGTTACCTAGTATGAAACTCATACTAATTATGTAGAAAGTAGAGAAATAAAAAACCTCCCATTTCCCAGTTGGAAACTAGTAGGAAAATACAAGTTTCCTAGTTGGAAATTATTCTAATTTATTGCCTTTGCTCCATGAAATTGGACATGATCTCGCTCTCAAATCATATTTCCTACTAAGGAAGTCGGATTTCAGTTTTCCTAGTTGGAAACTCAGATTTCCTAGTAGGAAACTCAGATTTCCCAGTTGGAAACTTTGTTTTCCTAGTTGGAAACTCAGATTTCCTAGTAGGAAACTCAGATTTCAGATTTTCCAGTTGGAAACTCAGATTTCCTAGTAGGAAAATAAGAGTTTTCTAATTGGAAATTATTCTAATTTATTGCCTTTGCTTCATGAAATTGGACATGATCTCACTCTCAAATCATATTTCTTACTAAGGAAGTCAGATTTCCCAGTTGGAAACCCAGATTTTCTATTAGGAAGATTTCCCAGTTGGAAACTCAGATTTTCTATTAGGAAGATTTCCCAGTTGGAAACTCAGATTTCCTAGTAGGAAACTCAGATTTCCCAGTTGGAAACTTAGATTTCCCAGTTGGAAACTCAGATTTCCTAGTAGGAAAGATTTCCCACTTTGAACCTCACTGCTAAGAAATATGGGGGGGGGGGAACGGAATCCGACGGCAAAAAAACAGCTGTCGGAATCCGTTCCCCCACCCTCAATATGAGAGGTTTTGATGTAGTGGCTTAAAAAAAGGCTGATTCCATTTTTTGTGTTGATGGAGGTTAACGCCCCCCTTCGCTTATTTTTATACCTAGATAAGTGACTTCTGACTTAAGCAACTTTTATTAAAAAAAAAATAAAAATAAAAAAAAATCGATGACCCGGGATATGAACTCAGATCGTCCAAATCACCAAAGTGTTACATGTCAGTGTTTAGACCACTAGGCTATAGGGGACAAGTGGAGAGTCACATTTTGTCGAATATTTGAACCTCACTGCTAAGAAATATGGGGGGGGGGGAACGGAATCCGACGGCAAAAAAACAGCTGTCGGAATCCGTTCCCCCACCCTCAATATGAGAGGTTTTGATGTAGTGGCTGAAAAAAAGGCTAATTACAATTTTTGTGTTGATGGAGGTTAACTGCCATCAGTTTAAAGAATATTTTTTGCCTTTTAATCATGATAGGACAGTATGGGATTTAAAAAAAAACAAAAAAAACAAAACGATGAACCGGGATATGAACTCGGGTCGACTAAATCACCAAAGTGTTAAATGTCAGTGCTTAGACCACTAGGCTATAGGGGACAAGTGGAAAACCTCATTGTGTTGAATATTTGAACCTCAATGCTAAGAAATATGGGGGGGGGGGGGGGGGGGGGGGGGGAATCCGACGGCAAGAAAACAGCTGTCGGAATCCGTTCCCCCAACCTCAATATGAGAGGTTTTGAAGTAGTGGCTGAAAAAAAGGCTAATTTTTGTGTTGATGGAGGTTAACTGCCATCAGTTTAAAGAATATTTTTTGCCTTTTAATCATGATAGGACAGTATGGGATTAAACAAAAAAACAAAAACAAAACAGAAATCGATGACCCGGGATATGAACTCAGATCGTCCAAATCACCAAAGTGTTAAATGTCAGTGTTTAGACCACTAGGCTATAGGGGACAAGTGGAGAGTCACATTTTGTCGAATATTTGAACCTCAATGCTAAGAAATATGGGGGGGGGAACGGAATCCGACGGCAAAAAAACAGCTGTCGGAATCCGTTCCCCCACCCTCAATATGAGAGGTTTTGATGTAGTGGCTTAAAAAAAGGCTGATTCCATTTTCTGTGTTGATGGAGGTTAACTGCCATCAGTTTGAAAAAATTTGTTTGCCTTTTAATCATGATAGGACAGTATGGGATTTAAATTTTTTTTTTTTTTTTTTTTAATCGATGACCCGGGATATGAACTCGGGTCGTCTAAATCACCAAAGTTTTAAATGTCAGTGCTTAGACCACTAGGCTATAGGGGACAAGTTAAATTATCATTGTGTTGAATAATTATACCTCAATGCTAAGAAATATGGGGGGGGGAACGGAATCCGACGGCAAAAAAACAGCTGTCGGAATCCGTTCCCCCACCCTCAATATGAGAGGTTTTGATGTAGTGGCTTAAAAAAAGGCTGATTCCATTTTTTGTGTTGATGGAGGTTAACTGCCATCAGTTTGAAAAAAATTGTTTGCCTTTTAATCATGATAGGACAGTATGGGATTTAAAAAAAAAACAAAAAAAACAAAACGATAACCCGGGATATGAACTCGGGTCGACTAAATCACCAAAGTGTTAAATGTCAGTGCTTAGACCACTAGGCTATAGGGGACAAGTGAAAACTTCATTGTGTTGAATATTTGAACCTCACTGCTAAGACATATGGGGGGGGGGAACGGAATCCGACGGCAAAAAAACAGCTGTCGGAATCCGTTCCCCCACCCTCAATATGAGAGGTTTTGACGTAGTGGCTGAAAAAAAGGCTAATTACAATTTTTGTGTTGATGGAGGTTAACTGCCATCAGTTTTAAAGAATATTTTTGGCCTTTTAATCATGATAGGACAGTATGGGATAAAATAAATAAAAAAAAAAATAAAAAATCGATGACCCGGGATATGAACTCGGGTCGTCTAAATCACCAAAGTGTTAAATGTCAGTGCTTAGACCACTAGGCTATAGGGGACAAGTTGAAAACTTCATTGTGTTGAATATTTGAACCTCACTGCTAAGAAATATGGGGGGGGGGGGGAACGGAATCCGACGGCAAAAAAACAGCTGTCGGAATCCGTTCCCCCACCCTCAATATGAGAGGTTTGGATGTAGTGGCTTTAAAAAAGCCTGATTCCATTTTTTGTGTTGATGGAGGTTAACTGCCATCAGTTTAAAGAATTTTTTTGCCTTTTAATCATGATAGGACAGAATGGGATTAAAAAATAAAAAAAAATCGATGACCCGGGATATGAACTCGGGTCGTCCAAATCACCATAGTGTTAAATGTCAGTGCTTAGACCACTAGGCTATAGGGGACAAGTGGAGAGTCACATTTTGTCGAATATTTGAACCTCACTGCTAAGAAATATGGGGGGGGGAACGGAATCCGACGGCAAATAAACAGCTGTCGAAATCCGTTCCCCCACCCTCAATATGAGAGGTTTTGATGTAGTGGCTTAAAAAAAGGCTAATTACAATTTTTGTGTTGATGGAGGTTAACTGCCATCAGTTTAAAGAATATTTTTTGCCTTTTAATCATGATAGGACAGTATGGGATAAAAAAAAAAAAAAAAAATAAAAAAAATCGATGACCCGGGATATGAACTAAGGTCGTCCAAATCACCAAAGTGTTAAATGTCAGTGTTTAGACCACTAGGCTATAGGTGACAAATTAAATTTTCATTGTGTTGAATATTTGAACCTCACTGCTAAGAAATATGGGGGGGGGGACAGAATCCGACGGCAAAAAAACAGCTGTCGGAATCCGTTCCCCCACCCTCAATATGAGAGGTTTTGATGTAGTGGCTTAAAAAAAGGCTGATTCCAATTTTCTGTGTTGATGGAGGTTAACTGCCATCAGTTTGAAAAAATTTGTTTGCCTTTTAATCATGATAGGACAGTATGGGATTAAAAAAAAAAAAAAAAGTAAAAAAAATCGATGACCCGGGATATGAACTCGGGTCGTCTAAATCACCAAAGTGTTTAATGTCAATGCTTAGACCACTAGGCTATAGGGGACAAGTGGAAAACTTCATTGTGTTGAATATTTGAACCTCACTGCTAAGAAATATGGGGGGGGGGGGAACGGAATCCGACGGCAAAAAAAACAGCTGTCGGAATCCGTTCCCCCACCCTCAATATGAGAGGTTTTGACGTAGTGGCTTAAAAAAAGGCTAATTACAATTTTTGTGTTGATGGAGGTTAACTGCCATCAGTTTAAAGAATATTTTTTGCCTTTTAATCATGATAGGACAGTATGGGATTTTAAAAAAAACAAAAAAATCGATGACCCGGGATATGAACGCGGGTCGTCTAAATCACCAAAGTGTTAAATGTCAGTGCTTAGACCACTAGGCTATAGGGGACAAGTTGAAAAAATCATTGTGTTGAATATTTGAACCTCACTGCTAAGAAATATGGGGGGGGGGGGGAACGGAATCCGACGGCAAAAAAACAGCTGTCGGAATCCGTTCCCCCACCCTCAATATGAGAGGTTTTGATGAAGTGGCTTAAAAAAAGGCTGATTCTTTTTTTGTGTGTGGATGGAGGCAATTGTGACTTTTTATGTCATGGTTATATTTTTTTCCATGTTGGAAATAGGCTTTCATATGTTAGTATACTAGCCTGTTGTTGTGATGTTATATTGTCAGCACTTTCTGCAGACAAAACGGCTCTTCTCATGCTTATTTGTTTAATCAATTTTACATTTAAATCAAATTTAAAAAGCTGGCATGCCTCTGAGAAAGCAATTAGGCCTGTATTTATATACGCCTTCTGCTTTGAAGCCATCATTAGAGATTTCCATATTTTGCATCACCACTTTTTGAGAGATAAATAGGAAAGACGAAGTCAGTGTCTCCTGACTTTTCTCTAACCATTTCTAGACCGCCGGCTACACTAAAATGCTTATTTTTGTTATAACCTAGTCCTAGAAGACTGGCTGCATTGTGTTGCACTTCAGCACAGACACATACAATAAATTGTTGGAAAAAGAGGATTCTTGGAAAAAGCGACAATACCTCATTTGTTTACCTCTCACGGCTCAGAGATTGGTTTACAGAAAATATATGAGGTACCTGCCATAAATATTCTATAGCGTGGGTGTTTGAGACGCTGATATGAGCGCGCATAAGAGAGCAGTGTTTTCCGTCAATAAAGTGCTGATGATTTCCCAGTCAAATGAGGGAGTGGCACCTCCTCCTCCCCCAGGCCGAGAGCTGTTGATATAATACTGCTGCTCTTCCCGAGAAACACGTAGTCATATTATAAAGCCTCCTTTTATGAAACACTGCCTGTTTGTTCAGGTAATAGCCGACGCTTATCAGACAATCTCTCTGGGGGGAAGAAGAATACCCATCAGTGCTTCACACAACAATTAAAATTATCCCGTATTCCTTCAAGCCATAGGTGTACATGACTTACTGCTTTCAGCCAAACACAATCATTAAAAACTATCCTGGCTCTTCCAAGCTTTATAATGGGAGTGAAATTTATAAACCAGAATCACTGGCTTCTGGTAACGGCCGTAAGTGAGTCTCGTTCCGGCAGAAGAGTCAAGTCAACTCACCTTTATTTACATAGCGTTTTTTACAATACAGATTGTATCAAAGCAGCTTCACAGTGATAACATGAAAATAATACAACAAAGTTGTTTCTAGAAGAAAAAGAATTGCATCATCGTCCACCTTAAAGGTGCAATGTGTATTATTTCTGAGGATCTATTGACAGAAATGCAATATAAGATCCATAACTATGGTTTCAGTGGTGTATAAAGACCTTACTTAATGAACCGTTATGTTTTATTACCTTAGAATGAGTCATTTATATAAGCGCTGGCTCCCCCTTAAAGGGATACTCCACCGTTTTTTCATATTAAACTATGTTATTCCCTTAACTAAGACGAGTTGATACATACCTCTCTCGTCTCAGTGCGTGCACTAAATCGCTCTGTCTTGCGGCGAAACTTTGTTAGCACTTAGCTTAGCCCAGTTCATTCAATAGGGGCCAAGCAGAGAAGCTACCAAACACCTCCACGTTTTCCCTATTTAAATACAGTTACTCGAGTAGTGTAACCTCGACCTAGGACGGTGACACAAAAAACGTTGCGCTTTTCTAAGCGTGTAAAATGGATAACTATATTGTATGGCGGAATACCATAGCAAGTGCTTGGGAGCACTTCGACTTGGCGCAGTAATATCTCCACTCGTGAAAAATCCTCTCACCGGCCCCGCTTGCCCTAGTTGTTTGAACCGCGAGAGGCATCTCCTCTCACCTGAGCTTATATCAGGTCAGAGGTCACTCTTCCGCCGGAACTTCTTCACGCCAGTGCTTATATGTTATAAAGTTATAAATAGGAATATTTTCTTACAAAAATGCATCGCTTTGCTTCAGAAGGCCTTTATTAACCCCCTGGAGCCGTATGGATTCTTTTTTATGATGGATGGATGCGCTTTTGTGGCTTCAAAATCTAAGGTACCATTCACTCCCATTATGAAGCATGGAAGAGCCAGGATATTTTTGAACATAACTCTGCTTGTGTTTTGGCTGAAATAAGAAACTCATATGCACCTAGGACGGTTTGAGGGAGAGTAAATTATGGGATACATTTTATTTTTGGGTGAACTAACCCTTTAATGTAATTTATCAGCAAAATATGTGGACAGGAAATATGTGCACAGGAAGACTCACTGCCATACTTACAAAAACATTTACCGGTACAGATTTATTGATGCACAAATAAGCAAAAAGACCATTTTTTTAAAGACATTATCTCTATAGTGTTGCGGAGAGTTACTTCAAAGTAATGCATTACAATATTGTGTGACTCCCTAAAAAGTAACTTATCGCATTACTTTTTCTCATTTGGGGAATAACCATCATGTTTACACAGCGCACACAACACCTCTGCGCTTACTCCGGATTTCTCTCAACATGGAAACATGAGAGGTGTCAGTCAATAAATGGGAGAACAAAGTATCTTGCAAAAAGAAAGTAACTTTGATATTTCTTTTACATTTAAATGTAATGTGTTAATTTACTCGATACTTGAAAAAAGGAATCTGATTACGTAACTTACGAGTTGCCCCCTATATCTTATTATATGTTATAAAAAAGAAAAGAATGCAAACATATATTTTAAAAAAACTTTTATTTTGAAATTACGAATGGATGCATCTACGTTTAAAATGTGAACAAGTGCGACACAGACCATAGACATGTATAAAGGCTAGATGGCTCAAGGCGGAGTCAGCTGTGTCGTCACTTTGGCGGCCATCTTAGGTCAGGAGACTGCGCTGCTGCTCCCTGCTGCTGTGGACGGAAGGTGAGTGACAAATGCTCGTAACTTGCTGAATTCTTGACGGATTTACAAACGGTTTGGTTTATTACAAACCTTATTAACGTGGCTATGATTTGTGCTGATGCCGATGTTTAAATTGTAGCTTCACGTTTTGAGAAACGCTTAACATTGCAGCGTAGCTGTGTGTTTCATGGCATCCCTGACGTTTATGACACACCAAGCTGTTTGAAAATCGGTTGAAAATTGAGCAAAATATAGTTATTTCAGCACTACATGCACAATAGACTTTAATGTTATAACTGGACGAGCGGTCCTGTCCTAAGATGGCCGCTGTGTGACGTCGTCGGGTCCCATTGGCTCTCAGCGCCGGTAAGCCATCTAGCCTTTATACATGTCTATGACACAGACAACAGAAGTCTGTTTTACATTCGAAAAAATGAAATGTGGCATCTTTAAAATGTAATGAGCAATATCACAGAATACACTGCAGTGTGCAAAAAATACAGTTTCAAAGTACAAAATGCATACATATTTACATTGATTATGCAAGAAAAACGATGTAGACAACTGTATTTATATAAATACTTTTCATTAAGCATGTTGCTACAGAATAAAATCTCATAGTTATCTTATATTTTTTAAGACAATAAAACAAAAAAGTGCTCAGCACAAGTTTGTTTTTCAGATATTAAGAAGTATAAAAAGGTATTATAAAAATGAATAACTGTTAAGCAAAAAGAAGTGCTTAAATGTGTGACTGAGAAAAAAAGGCAAAACAAAAAAAAGAGTAAAATGTATTTCCTCTTGACATCTGAGCACACGTCACTATCCACCTCTCATTTCAAAAGACTCAGTGTAGGAGTTTCAGGCACATGTTTGATGACATCATAGATGGTGGTATGCAAATCTCGGACTGAATCGAGCCGTGCCAACGACCTGCAGGATGCCTGGAAAACAGAGGGAAGAAATAATAAACTGATCTGGGGCAAAACTGCCCATGCAAAATAGCAAAGAGATTATTTCTACCTGTGTTGAATCCATTTTCTCAGGTACAGAGACAAATTCATAGATGCCAAAGTCTTCAGTTGCATCTTCATGACCTGCAAATATTACTCAGATTAGTGTATATATAATACAAAGCTAAATTTAGGCAAGTAATATAAATATGTTTACTTTATTTTCCATTAATTTCTATTGAGATCTATATTTTGCAATGTTTTAAAAGCTATTTGTTTCCATTAGACAGCGTATGAATCATTATATCCACCTTTTTAGTTGACTAGCACACTAGTTTACTTTAGACAGTAAGTAGTTAATAATATCCAATTTATTTTCAAAAGGGAGTGACAGTGTACGTGGCCAAGTAAAGCCAAACCAGCCAGGTGGAAAAAATGTTTAAAGCGTATGCTGACAGAAACCAAGCAGATATGATTATAGCTGTAATGTTAATGGGATTGGGGAGTTTGTTTGTACAGAGAGGCAGTGTACACATCAGTGCTTAACAACACAGGTATATTATAGTCCGAGGCGTGCAGTAAACGTACCGGAGCGGTGCAGTCCTCTCTGCTCTGTCATAGGCCTGGAGGACAGGAGCAATCCATCAATGATGTCACAGATATCAATAAATGCGTCATATTTATCACATTGTATCATGCTTGAATAATTGTTTTCTTACCGCTTGTAGATAGTCTTTATCACTGTAGAAAAATTAAAAAATCAGTTAAAAATGATTTCTGTCTCATGTGGCCATTTTAAATAAACCCTGACAAACACTATATTAAGGATTAAAGACCCCTTGAAATCAGTAGACATTAGTTTTCTGTCCTGTGTTGTTGATATAGTGCGGTAACACTTTAGAATAACGCCCCGTCATTAATAATAAGTAACTATGCAGGAAGTAATGCAGGACTAATGAGTAGAACTATATTATACAAAGTGTAGAAACAAGCTTAACTAATCAGTAAGTAATATCAAATTTAGGAGATAGTTCCTTATTATGTAATCAATAATTACTTAATGAGGTTAGCCTCATTAATAACTAATTGGCAAATTATAGAGAACATTCATGAGTCTGAGATGTAATCAGACATCTTTTTACTCAAGTGTTACCCAGTCACTCTTCAGGAACTACTAGTGATCTGGACTATTATTTTAAAGTGAAAAATATGTTTTTTGAATAACTGACTTTGTTCAAATGACACATTATTAAGGTGATGCATGAATATTGTTAAAAAGCAGAATGATTACTTCTTTTTGGATGGCAGCTCTTCCTTAGGAGCACAAACATCATACACACAATGATGACGACTGAGAAGACGGTGATAAATGTCAATGAAGACAGCGCACCCCCTTCCTGGATAAATTTCGCTTTTCCTGGAAACAGATCGATATTTCAGCATTACATTTTATATTTTTTGTGATTAATCATATCTGGTGTGTGATCTTAATTTTTAAACAACCAAGAACTTGCATTGCATGTTTGCATTCACAGTATACACTGAAAGAAAATGCACGGCCTGCAACGATGTAAACAATAAGAACAGGTGCTGGCCCCTATTTACTTTCCAGTGGAACGGCAAGACTTAATCACAGGTGGGACAGATTTACTTAGCAACTGGAGAACAAAAAAAAAACAAAAAAACAGCTTGCCACGACCATGCAGTGAGACAATGGATGGAACAAAGGAATAACAAACAGGACAGATTAACTGATAACACCGAAGCCAATGACAATTTTTGTAATGTGTGCAAAAATACATCATATATTATTTATATATTTAAAGCTTCAATAATGCCGGTCTACTTCGATTTGATCAGGTCAGAAGAATTTAATAAAATAATTTGAAGGGTAGGGTAGGCAATTTTTGAATGGCTAGCAATAGCAAGCTTTGACAAGTTATAGCTGCAGACCAGAGATCTCCAAAATGGGGCGTGAACTGGGAAAGTGGGCAGAACCTCCACAAGGGACTTGCACCATTGCTTACGGCTTAAACCAACTGTCATTGAATTGCATTTCTAAAGAAAAATTTGTAAATAATACATAGTTTTTTGTTGATTTAAAACATGTGGGAAACTTGTACTCTATTGCTTTAAGCGACAGGGGCATCCCGGAGCTCGAGATTCACAGGGTAAAAGGGGGTAGTGATGCTGGGTGCAACTAAAAAGGTCCCAATGTCTGGTGAGGTCCGGTTGGGGATATACAAACGGCCCCGGCGATCTCATTTCATATGATCTTATTAACTGCTTATCTCCTGAATTGCCATTTGCTTTTACACTCTATTCAGCATAAATCCTGCCCTGCAGTCGTGCAGATGTAGGCTAGTTTTAGGGGTTTGCATTTGTTGTTGTTTTTTGGTTCTAAGACTTCCACAGAATAGTAATTTTTTTAAAATATTTAGACCACTTCTATTATTGATTGCTATTAGGATGTGAAGATAGTTTTAACCACAATAACAAAAACAATTTATGAAAAAAATTGCCAACCCTACCTTTAATTTAGAAATTACCATAATAATTTTTATATGTGAATCAATAGGAGTTTTTGGGACACAGTAAAGACAGATCAACAGAACATGAACTAATGTACAGATCCAAAACTGTAAGTGGCAGCAAGCATACCTCCAAATCTGGCCACCACCAGTGTGAACTTGGTCTCGTCCTGCTTCTTCGTCACATTGTTGAATGCTCGACACAAGAACTCTTTACCCTGAGGTAACTCATACGGCTTCACTTCAAAGCGCGGTCCAATCATGAGGACCTCTGTGCCGTTCTTTGTTTTAGAGATCCAGGCGCAGGTGTTGGGAGGGTTCGAGTCCGCATAACACTCAAAAAAGACCATTTCCCCAGGGT
Organism: Phoxinus dragarum; assembly: GCA_033366665.1. NCBI lineage: Eukaryota > Metazoa > Chordata > Actinopteri > Cypriniformes > Leuciscidae > Phoxinus > Phoxinus dragarum. The sequence goes on from JARPMJ010003049.1 coordinate 38,026, forward strand.
TCACTGTGAACACACCTTCGGTTTTCAGACACTGGTCAGAATTTACTGCCAGGTTATAAGGCCCATCTGAAAAATGTGTTAAAGTAGCAAAAAACATTATTAGTGGTTTGTTTTTCAACATTAATTTTGTTCATGTCTTTGCAATTTTCTATTACTTTGCTTTAGTTCTACTAAACTTCTAGTTCTAACTTTTTCCCCGCCAGTGCTTTTTTTTAAAGTTGCCAGCCACCGCCTGCGTTTTTGATTATTTTCACAAAATTCTCATGGCTCCCAGAATATTTTGTTGTATGAATATCTGAACATGCAATATATCAAAAGAAAGAACAGAGCATCAAAAAACGTTTATTCATGTATTCTTTTTTTTAATCAACACTTGAATGTGGGTAAGTTGCATTTTTTTCTCTCTCAAAGACTACAATGTGCAAAAGCAATTCTTTTATCACTTGCTGTGCTCCTTGTTTTGATCCAAAGATTCAGTACTCTTTCATAAAATGCATAATAGCACCCCCTATTGTATAAAAGTAAAAACACGAAAAAGCAGGTAAATTCCGTCAATGGTAGGGAAGCGTTGTCTCATAAATGACGGAAAATTCGGTCAATGTCGGGGAAAGAGTTCATTACTATAAATAGTTCATAGTATTTCTCTATTCTGTGAGTTATATCGTACAACAACGAGTTAGCCTTTTTCAGCTGGTCATGTGATTTCAAAATGGCGGCCCCCATGAGGGGACCCTTTTCATGTAAAATAAATCAGCTTTTATTAGACTACTGAAATTAGTCTTCATCTCATGAGAGTGTACGTGATTTTAAACATATTTTTCAAAAAATACTAATGATTTATAGCCTGGTTGACACCAGACCCTTCTCAGTCGTAACTGAGAGTGGGTCTGGGGGAAGGTTCATTCACAGCCCATTTCCAAAGGGGCGTCACTGACGGACGTCGCTCAAATGCCTCTGGGCGCAATTGGATAGACCTAAAACCAATCAGAGAGATCGTCATCGTGTAAAGCCCGCCTCAACGTTTGTTTTTGGTGCCGCGATTTGGACAAATTGGAAATGGGCTTAAATGGGCTCTTGGCCAGACCGACTTGCAGAGCAAATCTTAAATTTGCCGGAAGTTCGTCAGGGTTTTGCCAGGCTAAATGATTTCTTTAGTGGTAAAACTTTTTAATGAGGCTTTGCTTCTTTAATAGCTTGACCCACTTTCATCTACCTTTGCTTTAATATAAAAGGCGTGTCACGTCTAACGTTTGCGTTACAATGCAAACAGCAGTTCATTCTCAGGCTGCAGGAGGAACCTGCTGGACAGTGTGCAATAACGATGCAGTGATCTACACACGGGATGATAACAGATGATAAATGAGTATGACAGATACTCACAGAACACACTGAGGTCAGCCTGTTTGCTTGGGTTCCTGCTAATGTGGTTTATCGCCACACACACGTATTGACCGATGTCTTCTTTCTTGACAGGGTTTATTACAAGCGTCCGATGATCTTGTGAGAATGTATGCCGGTCACTTGGACCAACAATCAAGTTGTTCTTTAGCCATTCGAACTGAACATTTGTCCCGTGTTCAACTGAGCAAGTCAGCGTCACATTGTCCCTGTCTTCCACGATTTCTGATTCTGGGGTCTTACTAATTACGGGGACGGACACAGGCACTGGAAGCATACAAGACATAAAACTGAGTGTTTACAAGAAAAGAGATTCTCTGAAATATGTATGTATATGGCAGCCCGTTTCCATCTCAGAGAAAAAAACAGTAATTCAAAGTTTTAATTTTGGCTTTTTATCTCATAAACATGACTTTTAAGTCATAATTCTGACATTTAAAGACATTATTTAGACTTTTTTAAAGTGGTAATTCCGACTTTTTAAGTCATATTCCCACTTTTAAGTCAATTTCAATTTAGTAAGCAATAATTTTGACTTTTAAGTCACAATTTCAACTATTTAAATTGACTGTCATAATTTCAACATTTTATGCCATAATTATGATTTACCATAGCATGATTTGTTTATTATCTGGCAGGAAAGGGCTTCCATGAAACGGACTTGCATTTGTATGAGAACCCCAAAAACACTCAAAGGCTCTTACCGCTGACTGTGACCGTTACTGTTTTAGTGACAGTCAATGGCTTGGACATTTCCGGGAAGACGATGTTGATCTCCAGCTCGTATTCCCCCTGTGTGTCCTCATCCAGATGCTCAAAATATAGTGAGACGTTAGGCAAATTGAGCACTGCATTGTTTTTCAGGCGCAGATTTGGGATGGCATTGGTCCCAGTGAAAGTGACCAAATGAGTGTAATTGGGCTTAGTTTTAATCCAGGCCCCCTGGAACTTTATATTCTGTACATCAAAATGAGTCTCAACTCTGAGGAGCATAGAGTCGCCCATTTTCCCATGCTGCGTGGGCTCCAGTGAAATGTATTCAGAGTCTGTACCTGTTCACAAGAGAGTGTAAAATGGTGTTTAATGACTTGTTCTGTCAAACAAAATATTTAAGATATACACAAATAATTTGTTTTATGTGATAGTGTTTTATGTGATTTGTTGAGTTGTTCAGTCATGACGTAAATTTGGAGGCTAAGTCAACATGGATTCCCTTTAAATGTTTTTTTTAGAAAAGCAGTTTTAGATTTATGATTAAAATAGGTGGACAGTAACAAAGTACATTTACTTGAGTACTTAAGTACACTTTAAGTATACATGGACGCCAGAACCCGACGTCGGATTGACGTCAACATCCTACGTCGGACAGATGTTGGATTTTGGTTGGAAATGAAAGTCAGGTTGACGTTAGAACCCAAATGATGTTGGTTTTGTTGATGTTGACGTTGTCAATGTTGGGTTTGGTCTTCTAAATGCAAATTTTATCATGGTTTTGGAGCACACTAGCTTATAGATAACTGTAAGGGTAACATATGCATTCTAAAGGCCCTAAAACTTTAAATAGGGCACTATTTGAGGGAACAGCCATTTGGGTGTCCAAAACTCTGTGGACATTATTGAGTGCACTTATTCCATCTCACATTCAATCCCACTACGGGAACTGTGTTAAATAAATGTGATATTGATATAAGGCTAGGCATGCATAGATTCAGAGACATAAGGTACTGTAAGTATTACATACAACAATAGTAATACAATGCACTGACATTTACTTTTGATTAAGTACTTTTAAAAACAAGCAGCCTTGTGGAATAAAATACACTTTAGCGTACTTTTAAAAAATTTACTTATTGCGGAAACATACTTTAAAAGAATATTCTTAAGTGCAAACTGAATGTTGTGCTTTTTTTCAACACTTAATTGCATGCATTAAATTAAAATGTATTATAGTTTACATTTAAATTAAATGGAATTAGTTTAACTTAAGAGAGTTTTTGACTCACTTAAGTACATATGTCTTCAATTGTCTTTGAAATAGAAGCAAAAGATTATTAAAATCTAATGATTTCAAATGTACTTTAAAGTAAAACTTTTAATTTGACTTACGTGTGTTAAGTAACAGTCATGAAAGTGAACACTTCAGTGGCATTTCATTAATATTATATTATCTGCACAGGTTTTTATAAAAAAAAATTGCCTAATGTTATTATTTGTATACAAATTCACATTGAATATAATTAAGCACACTACTTTTTCACAAGGGACTACACACACTGAACTTTCCACAAAGCAGAAAATACCATCTATATGTAAAACATAACACCATGCTAGGCTTCAAATGCTCAATATTAAACTTCCCGGTCATTTTGGGCAGAACGGTAAAACCCTGCAATGTTTCTCATTAACAGCGACATCGCTGATTAAAACATCAATCGAAACCGTTGCTAATCCGAGCAGTTTTCCTTCTCCTTTAGTTCACTTGGGCGCTCCAATTAACTGCACAATAAGAAGTTTGCAGAATAAGACATAAACCTGCCCTCACATAATCTGCAATTCCAGCATGACACTGGATTTATCCATCATTAATTAGTTCATACGCACAGATCTGCCTTTGCCCTCTCCGCTTGATCAAGCCTGCATGAGCAAATATTGACCAGCTTCTCAGAATGATAGTGATCAAACATCAAGTCCTCTCTAATTTGTCTGAACTGGTCGGTGAGCAAACACTCAGTGAGGAACAGCTATCACACGTTACATGAGGTCATAGAGACCTCCGTATCACTGATCGCAAAAGTAATGCTCCGATAATGCTGTAAAGAGCTATTGAACTCTAAACTGACATATCTCATTTACTTAAGGATAAGATTTCTTTAGCATGGACACAGGGATGGTAGGCCGCTTTAACTGACAGCTGTTAATCTGCACTAGGTTGCTAGGCAAGGCCGTGTGGCAGCAGGCAGGCAGACAGCTTCACTCCTCCCTCGCTCTGTCGCTCTCAGACCCCTTCACTACCCGGACACGGCCATCTCCACCCCCTACTCGCTTTATCGGCCAGCTGACAGACAGTGTTGTGCATTACAATAGACACTGTGTGGCTCGTGTTGTGCGCTAAATAATAAATAAAGACACCCTTATTGCACACACCAGAGGGCAGGTTCAGTGGAAGTGAAAGTGTGCATGAGTTAACGCCACACTTATCGCTCGGTGTGGCTTTGCCTGTTCTGGTCTTATTGTCTCCAAACAAGGATTATTTCAGGGATAGCAACAGCGCACTTAGACCACCACAACAAAAGTCATTAGGTGTTGAGCTATACCACACCAACAAGCAAACCCTCAACTCCCAAAACACAAACAAACACTGATATTTGCTATTCACATCCCATGACGGTCCGGTATACAGACATTTGCGCTGTAACCAAAATGCACATATAAACGTGTGGACTGGAAAATTAACAAAAGCCTGACTGTGAATAATACACTAAGCATTGAATGTTTGTGCATGTGTATTTTTAAAGCATCATGTGAGACAAAAATCTAAATGTAGGAAACATCTGTCACAAGAGTATGTGTCATATTATATATATATATATATATGTAGACACACACACACACACACACACACACACACACACACACACACACACACACACACTGTATTTTCATATGTTTATACTTAAGGAAGAGGGTAGATGGACACCTTTTATGATTATTTATTATGATGATGACTGTTGACTTTCAGCAACATCCTTCATAAGATTATGTCAGATAAAAAAAAATATATATATATATATTATACACTACAGTATATATATATATATTTATAGTGAATTTCATTCAATAGCCTACATGTATTAAATTAGATGATGTATATATATATAATATATATATATATACATACATACATACTGTATTATTTTTATCTTGAAATATAATATTACATATTTGTAATTCCAATCTGTAAAAAAATATTGGGGAATTTATATATTTTTTATACATTTTAAATAAAATTAAATAAATAAATAATTAATATATATAAATATATATATATATTTAAATAAATTTTATTAAAAACATGTTTTAATTATATATATATAATTTTATTTTGTGTATTAATTGAAATGGATTTATGAAAACAGTGATTTTTGACAACAGCAATAGCACAAAATTTAAGATTATGACAATTTATGCTTAAAATTAATTTAGAACACAATAATAAAACTATAATCCCACTACATTTAAAAACATTGAACACAAAATCATACATATTTGTTTATATAAAAAAAATCTCAATTAAATGCAATATAATAAAATAATTAACGTTTTTAAATATATATTTATTTACTTTTGTCCTATAAAATTAAATGGAATTGTGAAAATTTCAATTTAAAACAATATAAGGACAAACACTGACAGTCACAGGAATCTATTCCATCGAAATTTCAAAATGGAAGTGAAAATTTCCAAATGTAGGAAGTAATCGCCACACTATTTCAGAATTACAGAATTCAAATCAAATCTTAGTTTTAGTCTTTCAGGTTCTGTACCTGATATAATCTTAATGTGCAGAGAAGGATGTTTTTGCTGAAAGCCAACAGTCATCATCATAATAAATAATAATTAAAGATAAATTTTTTTAAATCCATCCACCTTCTTCCTTAAGTATAAATATGAATGTATATGCACTTAACTTTGCATGACATTTTAATTAAAGGAATAAATATTTATTCTTCTGTGAATTTCAAAAAATGTAAATGTATTTAATTAGATGATGTTGCAAACTATTGCCTTTCTCTTGTTGGCTCAACCTCAAATTTTTGGCCAAAAATTACCGTAAAATAGTTTTTACTGAAAGTTTTGGTGTGTGACATCACTGCTGCCATAGTTATTCAAACAGCAATAAAAATCATCTTACCAGGAACGAAGAGAAATAAGATGCACATCAGAAGAAACATGGTGACTCCAACACATTCCATCTCTAGAAGCTGTGTGACAAGAAAAGGGAACTGGTGACAGTATTTGCCAGGGAAATGAGAGAACCTCGAGGCCACGCCCACGTGCCATTTGGACACACACACACACACCTGGACGAGCTTCCAAAAACACTGCTGTCACCCTGAGGGCCAGAGACAGTCTCACCGATACACACTCACTGCAGAGGTACACAGCTTAAACACACAGTGTCAGATGATCAGAAGGGAAGTTCTCAATAAACAGGGGCGGTACACACTCACACACACACACACACACACACACACACACACACACACACACACACACACACACACACACACACACACACACACACACACACACACACACACACACACACACACACTGCTACAGGTGTAAAACCAGCACACACTGACATTCAAGTACGAGACAGACACAGGAACATTCAGTGCAAAGACATGCAAAGTTTCATCTGAAACCAAGCATGACTCAGGAAGACACACTGTTTTCAAGAACTATCCCACACATAAGCCAGAAGCGACCTAAAAGTGTCATTTAAGTCCACGGCAACTATTAAAATAGCACGAGTGTGGAAGAGCTATTGAAGAAAAAGGTTAATAAATCATGCTCATCATGAATACTTTTGCGCAGTTAAGTACAAATGAATTTCAGGGAAAGTGTAACTCCACAATCTCTCCTTCCATGTCAAATCTATCCTTTAACTACTTTAGATTCATTCTCATCAGAGAATCCTGAGTTGCGGTTTTCATAATTGTTTCACATTGATAAAAATGAGAGATGATTTCTGAAGGATCATGTGACACCGAAGACTGGAGAAATTATGCAGGGTTTGCATCAGGAATAAATTACATTTTAAAATACACTAGCCGGCCAAAATAAATAAATAATTGTTTGGATTTAAATAGGCAAATACTTAAGAGTCTCCGACTGTCTCCAGAGCCACACCTACATATTACGTAATTGCCACGGACCAATGGTAGTTCGAAGGCATTAACCAGCCAAACACACTTCTTTGGCCTGATTTTGTTATAAACTGTCATTGAAAGTCTTTGGGATGTGCTGGAGGAGACTTTACAGAGTGCTGGACTCTTGCATTGTCAATACAAGATCTTGAGCAAAATGTTATGCACCTCTTGATGGAAATAACACCACAACATTTACTTCCATCAAGAGGTGCATCAATTTTTGGTCAAGATCCTGTATTGACGATGCAAGAGTCCAGCACTCTGCAAGTCTTTGGGATGTGCTGGAGTAGACTTTACAGAGTGCTGGACTCTTGCATCGTCAATACAGGATCTTGACCAAAAATTGATGCGCCTCTTGATGGAAGTAAATGTTGTGGTGTTATTTCCATCAAGAGGTGCATAACATTTTGCTCAAGATCTTGTATTGACAATGCAAGAGTCCAGCACTCTGTAAAGTCTCCTCCAGCACATCCCAAAGACTTTCAATGAACTTAAGGTCTGAGCCACTTCATGTGTGAAAATGATTCTTCATGCTTTCTCCCAGCCATTTATTCACAATCTGAGCCGGATGAAACTTGACATTGTCATCCTGGAATTTGGCCATGTGTGTTCCCATATGGTTTTTAAGAAATGAAAAGCTACACACTTCAGCAACTATGGTTAAAAGAACTGTTCCTAAACATACAACATGTTAGAAACATAATAATCGCTGCTATAATGATCCAGTCATAAACTCTGAAGCATTTGCCTATTTAAATCCAAACAGCAACTTTTTTTTTTTTTTTTGGCTGGGCTGTGTATATTCAAATAGAAAACGGTTATTTTTAATGATTCAAAATATTTTTCACAGAATACACACTCTTTATTGCATCACATTTAACACAGACTGCAAACTCACATTCACAACCTGGGTAAAATTATGTTTTTTTTCATGCCGCTGAAGATCAGTGCAGGAAACACTGGTTCATACTAACATCACAGAATAAAATCAATTATTGGTTCATAGGGAAAAACAGAAGCAAGAATTTTTCAAAATATTTAATGCAAAACAACTGCCTTTACAACCCATAAACCAGCATTTCTAACCCACATCAGCACAAACATACTGTACACAGGGCCAGCATTGGTGTAAATGACTTTTATTTGGACTGAGAATCATCTGCTTTAAAAAACAAACAAAGCGAGCATAATGAACCCCGAACGCCTCTCAAGTCCCCCACCACTTGATCCTGTCATCCAAGTCGGCCACACGGCCGGCCGGTGCCAAGAAGCACCGCATTTAAGAGTCACTTGAACAGATATCTAATGGGGTTTATTCTCCCACAGTCTGGCAAGAGCTCCGTCTCCATTCACACTCAATTCCAGCCGCCCGTCGCGCAGGACGTCAACACTAGCCCTTCAGTCCAACTCTGAGCCGGAAGTCTTCCGCTTTTTCTTTCTGCTGTGTTTCTTATGCTTCTTCTTTTTCTTTTTCTTCTTAGACTTATCCTATAAATATAAAGATATAAAAAAATCAGTCTTTAATCCATTTTTAATCGCCCCCTTTTTGAACATTACCTTTCATGCAGTGTGTAACATAGCTGTTTATGAATGTAAAAGGTCTACAAAGTAGTTCTAAAGTTCAAAATGCGAGAAAAATAAGTAATTGTCTCCTAAAAGAAAGAATCGATTCTGAACTGGTGAAGTCGTCAGCAATTCCAGTCTCACTTCCTGATACATACCTGAATAACAATGAAACAAATGTGCATAATGCCAGCCTAGTGTCTTCATCGGCTTCCTGTGAACAACATCTACTTTGACCCCTCAAAACACTGTAGCTGTAGCGGAGACTGGAAGAGTTTGGTTTGAGTTGTTCATGTCGAGGAGAAGCTGTTTTCAGTGATGTGAATCCACTTTGCTGCAATTCAAAAGGACGAGGACGAGGGCTGGAACTGATACGGTAAAACTGACACTATCGTTACTGTTCGTATTTCTGAGATGTGCTGTAAGCGGTCGACCAATCACAACAGACTGGGCCGTCTGACCAATCAGAGCAGAGTAGTCTCTCGGAAAGGACGGGTTTAGAGAGACTGAATCTTCAAACGAACCGTTTCAGAATCTTCTGAGAAATGTGGTGATGTGCAATGTATATTATGAGAAAAATTGTATTAATTTTTTTACCTTGGATGCATTTAACCCTATTGTAGGAGACATCTAAAACAATAAAAGACCAAATCTTAAAAGACCTTTAAAATAGCATAATAGGGGCTAAATTTAAGTTCTGTTTTGCGAATCCACTCTTTATTACATTTCTGTGATGATGCGGGTCGCATGTTCAGTCGTTTCTGCCCTCATAAGGGCAAAGACAAGCCAAAGTTATGGATAAGCCGCTTTACACTGAAGACTTACTGTAATTTTATCCTTCTCTTCACTACTGTGTTTCTTTTTTTTTGGGCTCAGCCTAAAAAAACAAAAACATTTAGAGATGAGTTCGGCATGTCACATGGTATTTGCAGCACTAAAACAGTTTAATTAGACACTCTTACGTCTCTGTCTACATCAGACTCGTCTGAAGACTCAGAGTGACTCCTGTCAGCTTTCCTCTTCCGTCGACTATCCTTTTCATCCTTTCAAACAAAAACATTTTGATACTGATACAAAACAATACAAAAGCTTTTGGTCTATAAGTTTTTAAAAAGTTGAAGTTTTACTTGATTATAATACAGTAAAAAACTGAAATATTATTACAATTTAAAGTAATGGTTTCCTATTTTAATATATTTCAAAATGTCATTTATTCCTGTGATAAAGCTGAAATTTGTGCATAATTACTCCAGTCTTCAGTGTCACATGATCCTTCAGAAATAATTCTGATATAATATGCTGGATATGGTACAATGAACTGTTTATACTAGAAAAAAAACTTGAAAAACTATATTTTTGTGTTTGAAATTAAATAAGGGCGATGTCATGTTTATTTTTTATAATCTATTTCTTTAATGTCTTTAAAGTGATAGTTGACCCAAAAATTTAAATTGCGTCATTAATTACTCACCCTCATGTCGTTCCAAACCCGTAAGACTTTCGTTCATCTCCGGAACACAAATGAAGATCTTTTTGATGAAATCTGAGAGCTTTCTGTCCCTCCATTGACAGCTGCATTTTGACGCTTCAAAAAATTTCATAGAGATTCTAAAACTAATCCATATGAATTGAGTGGTTTACTCAAAATTCTCTGAAGAGACTTGATCGCTTTATATGATGAAAAGATTTGATTTAGGATTTTATTCACATATAAACATTGATCAGACCAGATAGAACTGGTAATATTCTGATTGTTCCAATCCAATCTGACCTGTAATGCTGCCTGAATCATAATCATACACTGTTCGTTCCTTGAGGAGAACTGATCCCCGACTGAGCTTGGTTTCTCCCAAGTTTTTTTTCACCATCCTGTCACCTGATGGGAGTTCTGGTTCTATGCCACTGTCGCCTGTTTTCACCTTTGTTGCCATTGGCTTTTGGTTTGCTTAATTGGGGACATTAAATGTAACATTTAATTTAATATTCAACAATAATATTGATCTGCCTGCATTGACACCATTATGAGAACTGATCTGAGCTGGAAGATGACATCACGGTTTTCCTCCAGAGCGACTATATATCTATATTTAACTAAATTAATAACTTTTTTACAACAAAATGAAACATCACTGATACTTAAGCTGGACTCTATTTTCTTCTGGAAACAAACTTAGTTGCATTATTTCCGTTATCTCTGTAAAGCTGCTTTGAAACAATGTGTATTGTAAAAAGCGCTATATAAATAAATCTGACTAGACTTGACTTGAATCAGTGAACATAGACAGAAGCTCAACCGAACCTGCTTTACACGAGAGAACCTCTTGCAGAAGCTCAAACGTGATGCGTAACACGAGAATGAACCTCATTGGTTCTCGCACGTAAAGTGAACATGCTTGAGCTTTCGTTTACCACAACTGATGTGTGCGTTGATGAATGTTTATATGTGAATAAAAGCTTAAATCGCTCAATTCATATGGATTAGTTTTACGATCTCTTCGTGAACTTTTTGAAATATCAAAGTGGTAGTTGTGTAGCTGTCAATGGAGGGACAGGAAGCTTTCAGATTTCATCATAAAGATCTTCATTTGTGTTCCGGAGATGAACGAAAGTCTTACGGGTTTGAAACGACATGAGGGCGAGTAATTGAAGACAGTATTTTCATTTTTGGGTGAACTATCACTTTAAATGAGTTTTCAGTACCTTGACTTTCTCTCCGTCCATTTTCTTCCTTTTTTTCTTGGATGATTCCTAGAGATAAAAGACATCAGGAATCAAGTCTTGACAAATATCTTCATTATCACCAGCAATTTATGAATATTCATGAAGACAAATCAACTATTTCTAAAAGAGCTGCCAATCTAGAATAATGTGTAATAGACTGTGGATAGTTAAGGCCCCGATATACTCACGTCTCACGCTAAACTTTTTTTTCATTCTTCGCTTAGAGGTAAAAAGGAGTTGGAAATACCTTTACAGCAATATACTGTTAGCGAGCATCCCGACACATCGTTTATATGAATATGGAAATATGTGCTGCACGCTTTCCTCTCAGTAAATAAAAATGACAGCGGTGAGAAAACAAGTTCAGAAAGCATCTGATCATAGTGATGTATATGTTTGCACAAGCTCTCTTCATTCAGCACTCTAATCAAATCATGTTTATTTACAGCCCTTTATTTAAAGATTGCTTTAATGAAGCAACTTTACAGTCACTGCACTTTGTTCTTCAATTTTGCTTGGAGTATATCGGGGGCCTTTACTTTACAGTTAAGCCAGACACTTCCATAACTGACAAGAACAATCTATGTTTTTCCTTGCAGATATAAACCAAACAATACCCTGCTATCAGTCTCGGACTCCGTGTCAGTGTCATCAGATGCTCTCCGGGCACAGGATCTTTTTCGCTTTTTCTTCTTTTTCATATTTTTCTTATCATCCTGAAAAGGCAGTATGCAGGAGAATATTTAGGGATAATTCATGGTCATTTTAACAACGCAAGCAAATAAACGAGCATATTAGACATCTTACGTCATCTTCAGAGTCTGAGGGGGAACTGGAGGAGGAATCAGAACTCGATGAGGAGGAGGAGGAAGATGAGGAATGCTTGACCAAATACAACAGAAGCAGAATTTATTAGATTTCAAGTCACTCAAAACTGACCCCGTGTCCTGTGGATAACAGACCAGACTGATCCTGAATACTCTACAAAAGCACATTAATATTCCACTTTTCCATGATCAGTTAATTACTGGTTTACAGTTGCTCAAGATATCAAAATGGAGAGCTCTCCTCACCCTACTGGACTTCTTCTTCTCCTTCTTCTTTTTCTGGAAATCAAAGATAAAATCATAACCATTGGAATTTTGTTTTTAAATACAACAAACCAGGGGCCTGATTTATAAAGACATGCATAGAAAGATCCTAAAAGTGAACATACAACACTTTCCGAAATGTTCCACTAAACGATTTATAAAATGGCTGTATGCTCAAAAATGTACCCTAACGTCACACTTCCTCTTGAATTCACGCTCAATGTGAACAACTCAATTATGAATATAATTAATTATCTTCAGTAACTGATGTTGTATTTAATTTTTAAAAATGTGACGCTCTTCAGTTGTAAGAACATTTTCATGTCAGTTTCTGCCATCATAAATCCTGTTTTGCTTCTCACTTTTGATGCAGGATGAAATCGGGATCAAATCTGACTGTTTTATAAAGGAGGTCCCAGATCACTACACCAACTCTTACCTCCTTCTTTTCCTTTTCTTTCTCTTTCTTTTCACCTCCACCAAGTACCTTCTCCCTGTTTTTCTCCAGTTCCTTCTTCCATCGCTGAGAAAAATGAGAGAGAGAGCATATTATCCAAACATTAGATCTAGGTCTCTTGGAAATCCACTGATTTATAAAATGCAGACACAAAAACATCTCTACCTCGTTCATCCGGTCCTCAAAATCAGCCAGGGCCCTGGAGCCTTTCTTCTTCTTTTCCAGCTGTTCTTTTACCTCCTCCCTGATATACAGGACAAACAGACATACGCATGAAGAAATATGACATCAAAATCACATCCATCATCATCAGTTTTGACCAGTACCATGATGGCCGTGGTCTGCTGAGATAATCCTGAATGGTGGTTCCGGTGTTGGGTGCAGGTCCTCTGGCTCTGGCAGCAGCTATTGGATTCAAGTACGCCTGAAACACAATCATATTTTAACATTCACCATAATCCAGCCAGCACACCCTTAAAATAAGCACAAAACTTGATAAACACCCTGCCTTCAGCATCCACGTTACACTTACAGGCTGCTAAAATAACGGCATACTACTTTTTATCAAATTAAACTACGAATGCAATAGTTTTCACATGCTCAACAGAAAGACAGCAGCAAACTGTCTCTGTAGAGGGACATTTATTTTAAGTGGAATATGTGCTAGCTGAGTTAGCATGTCTGAGCCACATAACCATACTAGCCTGCTATCTAAGTTAAGCAATAGCCACATTTTGCAAGCGTGTCAGACTACAAACATAAAACAATCTATAGCAACTGTCTAAAGAGCTTACTCATTCATCCTGAGAGTGGACGTGGCTAATTTGTTTGACTAAGTTACGTGTTTTGACGCGTTAGCATTGCGGCTTAAAGGCCTCTTGATTATTTTACGTGGAATGCAAGTCTGTAAACTACATTTACTTACCACTCTGTTATCTCGCTTGCCCATTTCTGCAGATTTTGCCTTAAGTTTAAAGGCCAAAATCTATGAAATTCGCCTTTTGTTTACATGTCTCTGGTGCTGTCGGTGGCTCTCAGTGTGCAGAGAGAATTTCTGAATAATTGCTAACTAGCGGTTGTTCAGTAACATGTTCACCAGAGGGCGCCTTCTCCTGTTATTTGGTAATTAAAGTTACCATGAAATCCACATTGACAATTGATGTTTTTTTTATGGAATATTGCAGTATTTATAATAAATGATTTATCTGTGTATATCATTGTTTTTTTTGTTTTTTTTTATTCATGATCCGTAATCTTTCATTAAAATAACTTCCCCTCTCTCAGTTATATTGTTTGCTGCTATTTGGACTTATTTGAAATATAAGATTTGTTGTTTCAGGTTTGTTTGGTATTGTGTATGTTCTTTAAGCAATAAAAAAAAATAAAACATTTCAATAAAATTTAAATGGTAGCCTATGTATTTTTTCACTCAATTATGTGCCATCATCATTTCATGACATTGTATGGTAAAACTACATATTTTCTAGCAAAAACGACGTGATTTGGTAAAAACGGTTTATGGTGGTTAAATGAGATACGTCATAAAAATACAGTTTAGTCTATAATTATAATTAGTCATAAAATTAAAAATGTTCTAGTTAATCTATGTTGTTAAAATATGATCTGGATTTTTTTTTTTTTTTAAAGAAATGAACACTTTTATTCAGCAAAGATGATTAAAAGCAACTGATCATAGCGTGACAGACTTTTACATTTAACTTTTTTTGTTTTATTTAAAATGGCCTAAATCAGGTTATTTGAACTTTCTATTCATCCGTAAATCCTGAAAAAAATTTCCAGTTTGGGTAATGATGATGAAAATTCAGCTTTGCATCACGGGAATAAATTACATTTTAAAACACATTCAAATAGTAAACAGTTATTTTAAATTGCAATAATATTTCACAATATTGCTTTTATATTGCACAATTTTTTTTAAATGAATGCAGCCCTAAACCCCAAAATATTGAACAGTATGTGGTACATTTTTGTCTGAAAATAAATAACTTTTTCATAAAACTATTGTATAAAAGCAATTTCACAATTGTGCTGTAGTAATATATTCTGCTAAGAGTGCTAAATGATAAAAAATCAAGAAGAATGGATTCAGTTTCATAAGCCAAACAAAGACTTCTCAGACAGTTGATCTTAGTCCTGGTTTCATAAAAGCCCTTAGAGAGACCCTAAGTTTGCAAAAATATCAAAGTATGAAACCACGAAAGGAAAGCTACCGAAGACAGAAATTACAACACAAAAGGGGACATGCTGTCTCTAAACAGAGAACGCCTGACCGCACAGAAAGTCCCCTGCTGTATATTCTTCCCATTAGATAAACTATTCAATTACTAATGACTAGATATTCACTTTGTAATTGATACTGATTATTGGAGTTTATCAGGATAGTTCCCCCAAAAATGAAAAATTAGTCTTTATGCAATCACCCTCAAATTTTTCCAAACCTGTGTGTTTCTTTCTTCTGCTGAACACAAACGAAGATATTTTGAAGGATGTTGGTAACCAGACAGTTGATGGACCGCATTGACTTCCATAGTAGGAAAAAAAAAATACTATGGAAGTCAATGTGGTCCATTTAACTGTTTGGCTAACCATATTCTTCAAAATATATTCTGTGTTCAGCAGAAGAAAATCATACAGGTTTGGAACAACCCGAGGGTGAGTGCATGACAAAATGTTCATTTTTGGGAGAACTATCCTTTTAAGATTAGTAATAGACTTGTCCAGGTGGCGATTTATCAAATGACCTCGCATTGAGCTGAAGTCAAATAATAAAACAAGGAATCGTGGGAGATTTAGTGACGCATTTTGTTCTCTCTGATCACAGAAGTCAATTTTGCAACCCAGTTTTACACACTGGAATATTTATTTTACAAAAATATGAAAACGTCAGGCAGATACAGATATAAAACAAATGCAAAAGCAGCTTTTTTTCTCAATGGCAGCAAATTGGAATCTTTAGGTGGGCCAGTTTAATAAAACTCGTAAAGGAGCCAGAGCCTAAGACAAACATTAGCAGCAAAACCAGTCCAAAAAAAAACAAAGATACAAAATACTACCATATCTCATTCACCCCTTTTCCAAAAAAAAAAAAAAAAAAACCTAATATGGTTCTATAAGGGCCCAATGACCAACACTCATTTCAATTTGGTTCTTGCAAAATCGTACAATTCTTTGCACTTTACAGTCAAGAGTAGCTCAACGAATGACTTTAGCAACAAAACATTTAAGAACGTGCCGTTTTAACAGAGGAACAAAGCTTAAGAGATTCATATTTAACTGAATTTCAGTATTTCAGAATAAAAGGAGATACATTCTACTTATTGTATGATTAATCATCATAACTGGACTAATCATGACTAGATAACCAGACGAGACTTT
Organism: Phoxinus dragarum; assembly: GCA_033366665.1. Classification (NCBI taxonomy): domain Eukaryota; kingdom Metazoa; phylum Chordata; class Actinopteri; order Cypriniformes; family Leuciscidae; genus Phoxinus; species Phoxinus dragarum. Next base: position 54,588 of record JARPMJ010003049.1, read on the forward strand.
TTTTTTTTTTTTTTAACAAAATTAAAGATATGTCACGTGCACGTGATCTACAGTACGTCCACATGCGGTTTCATCACTCAAAAAAACAAACAAAAAGATGCTAAAAGCAGAAGAATGCAGAATGACTTAGCAGTAGAATTACATACAGTTGAACAAATCAAAGCGTTGATAAAGAAAAAAAGTTACAAATATTTAAATGTACACATTTTTCCATCCCCACTCTAAATGACAAAGCTGACAACATAAACTGCTAAAAATGTATCATTTACACCCGTTTGGGTGCTTACAAAGAAAAGAACACATCACTCTTCAACCAATCACGAAAAAAAAGAAAGAAAAGAAAACCCTGACCAAAACTTCCCACTTCTAATCAATGTGCACAGTTAAAAGATGGCTAAAAAAATTACTTTTTAAAATGGATTACATAAAACAAAGAGCAACATATTATACAAATTATAAGATATACATATCATGATTATAAAATGAAGATACATCAGAAATCATTTCACGCAGTTTACCTAATTTAAAAAATAATAATAAGTAGAATGAACCATATGCATGTGATGCAGGCTAAAGTGATATAACACTTGATTATCCATTAATAAAATATAATAATGAAGCTGCTGATGAGAGTCATAGTAATCATTTTCATACACAGTGTCTGTGCAGCAGCTAAACTGAATGAAAACATTGTGCACATTGATTAGAATATGTATTCATTGTTGATGATTTAGCATATTATATTATTGTGATTTGATGATAGATTTTTTCCAGCTTAATGATTTTAAAATTCAAAGTATTGGGTACATTATAAATTACTTAAGTCAGAATTGGAGAACATAATAAAAAAAATGGTCAAATATAATACAATACAACAAAAAGAAACCAAAATAAAATAATAGAATATTTAAAAAGACACTTTTATTGTTGCCATTCTCTTCAGAACGAGTTTGCCTAATGGATTACAGTTGTTCAAGTCTGCAGTGACATGAGGTGTAGTAGCACCATTAGTTCATCACTGTCCAATCAAATTTGAGTATTACAATTGACAGAATGCCTTCTTAAGCACCGCGGTCAACTAAAAAAGACGAAATGTCAATAAATAAGAACAAAATGTATAGGGATCAAAACATTATGTACCAATGTCCAGCAATTTTAAAAGGAATTTGCTTAAAATGCTATTCGATCACATGAACCAAATTTCAAACAACAACACATTTTCTTTAAAACAAAGTTAAACAGATTCACGAAAAAAAACAAAAAAAGCATATTTCAAGGGGAAAAGCACTGAGATGGGTAAATTTCAAAGGTGCTAATTTTTTTTTTCAGCGTGACATCACGCCAAAATTTCAAATTCCATCACTAACAAGAACGGGTCGTACATTCGAAAGCCTAACGTTTAATACATTTAGTTATTCACCAGACCAACCAAGCTAAAAGCACATTAGTTCTATTCAAGACCCACAAACATTAAGGCATACAGTTACATTGTTTGATATCCAATGCCCTCTGAAAACCCCAAATCCAACCACAGACTTCTCTGGAGGAGAGGAGGGTAAAGCTGGCCAGCCAAACGTCGACGTTTGAAATGCTGGTGTTTTACACCAATGATCAATAGAAATCGTTTGTTGGATTGAGTCAATGAATAGCTGATCACAGAATATTCGAAAATGTTAACAGTACATAAGTTGCCACACAACAGTGATCGAATACATAAAATATAATATTAATAATAATATTATATAAATACAAAATAAATGCTGAAATGACCACCTTTAGGTTTTATTATCCGTTCCAAAATGTAATGCAAGTAAGTCAATGATATAAATAACCCAACACTATTGTATCCAGATAGCTTTGAGACCATAATCGATCAATGTGACTGTGAGATTAATGGTTAAGCTAAAACCTGAACCCTAGTTGAATCTAAAACTAGTCATAAATAGACCTGAGCATGGAATGTGACAGAATGAGTATACCGATCCTGAGAGAATGAATCAAGCATCAGTGCTTAAAGGGATACTTCACCCAAAAATGAGCAGTCTGGCATTATTTACTCGCCCTAATGTCGTTTCAAACCCGCATGACTTCTCCGAGGAACACGAAACATTACGTTTTGGTTGCAAATATTCTTCAGAATATCTTCCACAAGACAGTCATATAGGTTTGGTACGACACGAGAGTGAGTAAATGATGTGCGGGGTGAACTATCCCTTTAACTGTGAATGTTTTGTAGTACTACAGTGCCTGCCTATAGCTCCTCATCCCTCCTCGAACAGCTTCACCTGGATTCACCAGGCTAAAATGTTCAAATCTGAAGCAGCGTCCTTCCCTCCTTCCCTCTACTTATTAGTCACGTACTGAACACAAAGGCACGGCAACCCATCTAGCGGATATTGCGGCTTGGTACAGTTTTGTGATGATCTATCCAGACAATTAAGTGAAATGGGAAATGGAAGGATGTAGCATAGCGTGTATAAAAAATAAAATAAAATAAAACGGACCTGGACTTAATCGACCAATTACGGGATAATACATCACTCTCCAAGCCTTGAACAAATCTCGCAACCTGACCTCGAACATAACACTCACCAACTCTATAGCTACTTTATCTAGACTTTCATAACTACGCGCTAACGTGTTTTTCTGTTACCCATCTCGGCTCTAAACCAACTCTAAATTCAACATGCAACCCATCCTTCGACTAAGTCTCGGCGCTAAATCCCTGACGACAGGGTGCAGACTGTTTGGTTTACACCAACGAGTCCTCTACAACAACCTACACCTTCAAGTTCACTAAAATTAAGACATAACATGCCAAAAAAAAAAAAAAAAAAAAAGTCAACAATCAACACTGACATAATAAAATAAGTCAACAGGATGTGGGATTTATACTGAAGAAAAAAAGTAGAATTACATTATAATGTCAAAAAAATGTGGTCAAATAGTGCTTCAAAAGCTCTGTCCCGGACGCCTCGAATGACGAGAACGCCAGGATGCTTGCGACAAAATGCCATTAAATAGAGCACTAAATGATTCTCCGTGTCTGTGTTTATGGAAGTCGTCGATATAAGTCACACGAGAAGACGTGTCCACACTCTCCTGCTTGAACTGCAGAGGAACAACATGGCAGAAAACCATACAAAAAAAATCCTCCTGGCTTGTGACCCGAGAGGACTTCAATACAAGTGTGCTCAAAACAATTGTGAATTAGCGATCGTGTAAAATAGGAGGTTCCGTTCAACGGGCCCGAATTTGCAGTAGTTGCGGTTCTACATTTGCTCGATCCGAGTGAGACTGACACGGCCCCGTGGGAGACCTTGCTGGTTCACGGCAGTGAGATGCAGTCAAGACCTGTACATGTACTGTGCATTGCGTTCATGCAAACAAACGGACGATTCATGGCAGTGTTGATGCGGCTTCAGATTCAAGAAGCACATTTTCCTCTGAGCAGACGGACTTCCCTTGAGGAAGCCGGGTGGGAGATGAGAGCAGCTTCCGATATTGTAAAAACGTAAATCCAGGCAGCATTTTGTTGGTCTGTAATAGCTGGCAGTAGTGAGGGCAAAGACAAAAATGATCGATCAATAGTTGCGGTGATGTTTCTAAAAGCAGCATGTGACATTATGCTATGGAAGACTAGTTCATGGGAGGAGGGGGGACTGGATGGGAAACCAGGTCTCTTAAGCTCTCTCCTCCAGGGAGGGCTTTTTGCTGGGGAAGGGCTGGGCGTACGGACTCTTGCTGGTGCTGTCGAGACTCTGGAAGTATGGGTGAGACAGTGCATCGTAAGCTGATATCCTTCTGGAGGGGTTAAATGACAGGAAACGCTGTGCAGGGAGGAAATGAGTAGAGAAAACAATAAGTAAAAAGTTGTCAATGACTTCATACTTTCATGAAATTAATTCTTCAATGACAAGTTAAAGTGCTCCTTTTATGCAATTTTAAAAAGGTACCTAATTTAGTTTCAGAGGTCTCCTACAATACGTTTTTTTTTTTACCTTTATTTAACCAGAAAAGCTCTCTGAGATTAAAAATCTCTTTCACAGGAGTGTCCTGGCCAGATTTTTTTTTTGCAGCAGCAGTACAATCAATTCCATCACAGATAAACAGCACACAAACAAATTAAAACACTTAAAAGCAGTTGCATAATGTTAGATCAACTTCCATTTGCCGGATAACTAGTTTAAAACGGTTCATAGTCAGCAAATTTTCTAATTTTAATTTAGATTGGAGGAGATTCCAATCAAACGGCGCTGCATACATAAAGGACTTCTTACCTAACTCAGTTCGAGTAAACAGAAAGAGTATAGAAGTTTTGCGAACGAAGAGAATAATTCTTAATAACTTTCTGCTGCATAAAACAACAGAGATAAGAAGGCAAAAACCCCAACATGGCTTTGTAAACAATTAAATACCAGTGCATTTTTCTTCTGGTAAACAGAGAAGGCCAACCTACTCTATGGTACAAGGTGCAATGATGGGTTGAAGATTACATGCCTCCAAGGTCAAAAAACACTTTCATTTTCTCATAAAATACATCGCAGCATCAGCTCTTTTCTCACGGTTTCTGAAACGGTTTGTTCGAAGATTCAGTCTCTCTAAACCCCTCCTTTCCGAGAGACTACTCTGCTCTGATTGGTCAGATGGCCCAGTCTGTTGTGATTGGTCGACCGCTTACAGTGTGCATCAGAAACGTAACGTCCATTTCTATATCTGGATTTCATCTCCTGAAGCTTCCTCAGCGCATGATACATAGAACAGTATTTAACCGTATCAATTCGAGCACAAGTCCGATAATAATAATAATAATAATACAATAATAATAAAACAAAATAACCCAAACCACCATTGCATTCACATGCATATTACACACAACATACAGTTGTGGTAAAGGTAACAACCGAAAACACATAATAGGGGCACTTTAAAGTCTGCTTTTTTATATTTTTTTGTTATGATTACACCCTATAGCAAGTGACTGAAGATTATTAAAAAATATGTAATAAGAAGCTACCCTTTAGTTTTGCAACATAATATTAGGGCTGTGAAACGAATAATCGCATCCAAAATAAAAGTTTGTGTTTACATAATAAATGTGTGTGTACTGTGTATAATTCATTTGTACATATAACTACACACATGTTTATGTATATATTTAAGAAAAATGTGTTATTTATATATAAAATATTTATAAATTATATAAATTATATATAAATCTATATACAGTATATACATGCAAATATTTCTTAAATATATACAAGCATGTGTGTGTATTTATATATACAAAATAATTATACACAGTACACACACATTTATGATGTAAACACAAACTTTTATTTTGGATGTGATTAATCGCGATTAATCGTTTAACAGCCCTACATAAAATAATATAATATAATAACAGTCAATATTTTCTTAAAGGCATAATAGCATTCCCAAAAATATAAAATTTACTGAAATGATTCAAATGTATTCATTTAGCTTAGGATAGCACAATAAGATTTATTAACAATAAAACATCATGTGATAAAAATGCATCAAACTGGACACGGTATCTGTCCATAGAATGACGTTCAACACTTATTATCAAGACATTTAATAACCTCAGATAACCTCAGCATTGATATGATCTACTACTTACAAGTAAAAGTGATTTGCCCGGCTCATCCATGTCAGGCACCAGGTCCTCTATGGGCTGAGGAGGGCGAGGGGAAAAGGCACTCTGGGGTAAACCCACCTCCTGTGGCCAGTCCTCTGGAGAAGGGACCCCCACCACACTGAAATATCACCATCAAAACAATCAGTGACTCTTAAACACAAGACCAAGTTACTCCAGCATGATATTGTTTTCATTAAATAGCACTTACTCAAAAATCTTGCCTAACTGGTCAACATCAGAGTTTCCACGGAAAAGAGGCCTGGAGAAAGAGAAAAAAAAAATGATTTTATAGCAATAACTAGACATAAATGACATTTTAGTTTTTACTCATAATGAATAAACTAAAATAAATAGACTAAAATAGATACATTAAAATAAATAATTACTAAATAAAACTAAATAAGCAAAAAGCAGGGTTGTTTTAGTTAACTGAAATAAAATACCAACTCAAATAAAATATAAAAAAACTGATTTTATTTCAGCTAAAGTTGCCAAGAAAACATTTCTCATTTTTATTTAACTTGATGTACTAAAATAACTAAAACTGAAAAAAAAAATATATATATATATATAGAAATACATAAAAAAATAAAACTTAAACCAAAACACACAACAAAATTAATGACACTAATTAGAATTAAAATGAAATCTAATAACGAAAAGTAAACGCTAATTAAATATATATAAAAACATTATAACAGCATCTCGATGGTACTAAAATAACACTGACTAAAAGAAATATAGATATAGAATATATCTAAAATAAATTATCGTGAATATATAAAACCAAAATGAGTAAACTAAAATAAATAAATAAAAATTAAATAAATTATCTTGACAAATACGTAAAACAAAAAAAAAGAAGAGTAAAATACAAAATAAATAAAAGCACCAATTAAAACACCAAATGCAAGGCTGCAGGCCAGTGACAGTCATGAAACAAACAAAGGTTGTGTGTTTAGATGTTCACTCCTAATTCTGCAATAATCATGAATGTCTCCTGCCTGTCTGCCAGAGGCAAAGACGGCAAAGAGAAAGAAAATCCTTTTAAGCTGCACTTCATACATAATGTCCTAAAGCAACATAACAGACATTGGTCGACTGTATATGTGTTGTTTCCTGGCCAGCCCGAGGCTGAGAAGATCTGAGGGCTTTTTTAGCACATGCTGAAGTCCACCCGCCCGGACTGCTACTGGTGCCTGTGGCTTCGGGCCAGCTAGGACACCCGGGGGCGGGCATGCTTCCCTTGGCATGCTCACAAATTCCAGGAGCCACAAGCACAGGGATCAGTCTCCAAAACACACCACACCGAGTAAAAGAGAGAGAGAAAAGCCATTTATCCCTGCCGTCTGCTTTCGCTCTCCACAAACCTCTATGTGAGAGAGCAAAGATGAAGCGTGTGAAAGAACAAAACCGAAGTACAGAAACAGAGACATATGTGAATTATTAAGTAAATTTAGCTCACTAATAAATCATTTTCACAGTCAAGTCTTTGAAAAAAGCTGCAAAAACTGCACTTGCAATTCCCCCTGCCACCACCAGATGTCACCCTACAGCAAGACACACACCAAACTCTCAAAGGCTCTTTCTTCACAGCCACTCAGAGCGTCAACTTGATCGCAACTGTAATCAGACAAAGGCCCAGAACTGAGCACGTTTCCTTACGCCTCCATTTTTGAATGAGGTTCAAAAGCTTTCAATACTTCCTTTAAAGATTAGTGAGAAACAGACATAATTCAGAAATAATGTGATGACAGGTCAGTTCACAACAAGCTAAATTAGCGTCCATACCCGCAGACAATAACAGAAAAACTGACGAGAAGCTGAAGTACAGAGTGGTCATCAAAGATCATTGATCCATATTGGTGGAAGTGAGAGACTACATTTTAAATGCTTATTTTTTTCTAAATGCGAATTTTGTCATTGTTTTGGAGCAGATTAGCTGATAGACAACAGTAAGGCTAACATATTCATAAAAGCCAAAAAAACTTAAATTTTGATTTCATGGGGACTTTCAGATAGGATGGATTCGTTAATCAGCTGGAAAAAAAAATTCTAAAAGTGATCCCAACGATATTGTTCCTCAGTGCGGTTATCGATATACCCGTGGTGTGGACTCTGCTATTGCTTTAAATGTATAATGATTTTTTTAAACAACGTCATTAGCGAGCTACTATACGGTTAAGATGATGAACGTTCTTCGCAGGTGAGGCGGACGTGTCAGATGACCACGTAACTTTTCACTTTGAACATGCTTGTTAAAAAAGAAAATTGCCTTTATTGTGTCGTTCACATACCACACCAACTGCTGAAACCCTTAAAGGCAAAGTCAGTCCCGAGCAGTTAAATCAGACAAAAGCTGTTCTATCTTCAGTCAAGTGGGGCAGATCTCACCTAAAGCAGTGTCATGCCAAAACAAGTAAGTATGGCTGAATTTCTCTAGTCTAGAGCACAGTCTGCCTTCCCTTGGGCTACTTGGTAGTTTGAATGAATTAGTGGCTTTTTGCACAAGGCAGACATTATGCCGGGGCAGAGGCTTCCTGAGTGAGTGGGCACAGCACAGGGCGCTCGCGCCAGGCCAGTACACGCAGTCGAGTCACGCTCCAAGTGCCAGTGTCTCGATCCACATTCCACCCGCGCCACCTCTGGAATGCATCAGTGTATCTGCATCTGTGGAAACTGGTCTGCCAGAAAAGGTGCGTGCGAATCAATTATGAAGAGGAGCGTCCACGATGCAGGAAAGGCTAAATCAGTTTAAGTCACCTTTATTTATATAATGCTTTTTTACAATACAGATTGTTTCAAAGCAGCTTTACAGTGATAACAGGAAAATAATGCAAAGTTTGTTTTGGCTGTATACAGCAGATCTAGAAGAAAACAGTTAAGTCATCGTCCAGCTCAGTTCAGTTCTTATATAATGGGGTCAATGCAGGCAGATCTATAATATTGAATATTAAGTGTCCCTAACTAAGCAAGTCAGAGGTGACAGAGGCAAGGAACCAGATCTCCATCAGGTGACAGAATGGAGAAAAAACAAGCTCAGTCGGGGGGTCAGTTCTCCTCTGGCCAAGGAACGAAGTGTATGATTATGATTCAGGCAGCATTACAGGTCACATTCAGAATATTTATCTATTTAAAACGCACGTGCCAATTTCTTAGAAAAGTTCTCATTGTGTTCATGTTGGTTTCATATGGTCAGAGGTGGACAGTAACAAAGTATTTACTTGAGGCCTGTACTAAAGTGAACTTACTTTTTGAGTAATTGTAGTTGAGTATTATTTTTTCTGGAAACTTATGACTTTAACTTGGCACTTAGACAGTATGGCACTTTTTACTCCTCTACATTTCAATCAAGGTCCTCGAAGTCGAAAGTTGTTAGTATGCAAGTCAGAGGATGATTTTTTTTTTTTTTTTTTAGTTTTTAGAGATCCCTTCTCTTGTAAGGTCATGTGAAGTTCAAAGATTTCCCAGCATTTTTTGAACACTGATTGGTTGATGGCACAAATGGAAGACGGTTCCTCTGCACAGTGCGCGTACGTACTTAGATATTTACTTAGAAAGTATGTTTCAGTTTTCTTGAAAAGATGAAAGATTTGTTTAGTTTTAAATGTTTGCCTAAACCGAACCATATCACAGTCTTCAAAAACTCGCCGTCCAAACTGCGGAAGCATATTGAGTTATGTAAACGTTTAATTTATGGTGAAAGCTTGAAATGGAAATTGTCTGTGCTTTTACCGTAGTGCAATTCCACATCCTTCTTAAAACTACTAAACATTTAGGGAGGTGTGTGCTAGAATAAATTAATATATTTAATTAATTTGTGAATAAATAACAATTAACGACACCGTTTCTATCTCTTGTTGTGAGAGCAGCTTTAGGTTGTGAGAGCAAAAACAAGGATCTGAAAGCCGTCGCACGTTGACTCTTCACGCAATGTTCAACCTTTGGAAAAGCAGAATGTCAAAAGCATTTTCTGTCATTCAGAAACACACGAACTGATCACTACATCATCCAAGAGATACAGACTTGCATGAAGTATGTCTGACACTAAACTGAACACATTGTGAGCGTCAGACAAGTAAAGATATTTTATAAAACCCTCAACACAACAACCGAAGCAGAGCAAACTCTAAGGCCCACGTTACACGATCCTCTCCGGGAAAAACCTGTCCCCTCAACAGTTAAAGGAACACTCCACTTTTTTTGGAAATAGGCTCATTTTCCAACTCCCCCAGAGTTAAACTGTTGAGTTTTACCGTTTCCGAATCCATTCAGCCGATCTCGCGGTAGCACTTTTAGCATAGCTTAGCATAGATCATTGAATCTGATTAGACCGTTAACATCTCTCTCAAAAAAATGGCCAAAGAGTTTCGATATTTTTCCTATTTAAAACTTGACTGTTCTGTAGTTACATCGTGTACTAAGACCGACAGAAAATGAAAAGTTGCGATCTTCTAGGCCAATATGACTAGGAACTATACTCTCATTCCTGCGTAATAATCCAGGAACTGCTGCCGTACCAGCAGCGCAATGATATTACAAACTTAGTGCCGGTCACGTTGGAAGGACTATTTTCAGGTGCTGTGTAATATCCTTGCAGTACGGCAACAGTTGATTGATTATTACGCAGGAATGAGAGTAGTTCCTAGTCATATTGGCCTAGAAAATCGCAACTTTTCATTTTCTGTCGGTCTTAGTACACGATGTAACTACAGAACAGTCAAGTTTTAAATAGGAAAAATATCGAAACTCTTTGGCCATTTTTTTGAGAGAGATGCTAACGATCTAATCAGATTCAATGATCTATGCTAAGCTATGCTAAAAGTGCTACCGCCAGACCCGGAGATCGGCTGAATGGATTCGAAAACGGTAAAACTCAACTGTTTAACTCTGGGGGAGTTGGAAAATGAGCCTATTTCCAAAAAAAGTGGAGTGTACCTTTAAACTTCCATCTTAAACAAAGCCATACAATATGTTGCTGGCCGAGGCGCACCACATCTTTATAACTCTCAGGTGAATCGAAAACATCCATTACTGGGGTTGGCGTGTACAGAGCGGTGCACTTCTCAGACATCAGAGGAGAAACCTGGTCCCAGGTGCCCTTTAATCTGCAACAGGTGGCCTTTTAAAAAGCATTCTTAATCACCTGCAGGAGGAGAAAAGGTGTGCTGGTAGCAGCAATGAAAGCCCCCCTCACCCTCCCACCTCCAGGCACTAATGGAGGCATGCCAGGAGCCCAGCACAGTGGCCTTTTTATGGCACATGGCTTTAAAGAGTGGAAACCAAACACGTGAATGGATATAACTGACGTTTTAAGGTTTCTTTAGTAATTAACAAATGCACCGCCACTATTTAAACAGATAGTTATGTGCCTGAAACTAACATAACTTTCCTATCTGAACTATGGGATTATTGTATTAAGCACTGAGTCAGCTAATGTTTATCTACCGTTCCTGCAAAGCAAACACCATCAATGGATACCGGAAGGGACGGACAGGTGGGCCTGTTAGAATGTGAAACACAGGATGTGTGTGAAAGTGTGTCCCTGCTTGTGTGTCTGCGCTTTCCATCACAAATCTCCCTGTTCATCCGATTATGCACTTGTTATGGCGCGTCGGGAGAGGAAAACATCAGCCCACGCAATTGCCCCCAGCGGCACGGGGAGGGGCGGGTAATTCAACATCATCGACAAGCTGGAATGAAATGGGTCAACAATGCATTATTAGCGTTAACCAAGACTAAAACTAATAAAAACTTATGTTAATTAAAAAAAAAAGCTGCAATAAAATAAAACAAATATTGAAGGGGTCATGAACTGAGAATTAAACATTTCCTTGATCTTTTGACAGTTAAGAGGACGTTATACTATAAAAAATATCCTGTAGGTTTCAAAACTAAAACTTCCTTGTTATTCCAAAAACAGCTTTTATTGAAGCCAAGGCCAGAAAACGACAGGATCTCCAAAGTGGTGACTTATGACGTCACAGGGCAGCGAAAGAGCGCCTTTGCAGAAGAATATCTACGTCTACATCACCGCGTCTTTGGCTCCGCCCACTGCCGCGTTAGTGAATATAGTGACATGAGAACGAGTAATCGAGAACGATCGACACAGGACCATACCATTACCTTCCAAACTATCCTAATGCTAGGAAAGTTTTTTTTATTTTTTCAACAATGTGAATGTCTCAGCAGTGCATTATTTGTTTGTATTTGGGGCGTTTCACTGTGGATTATTTGGTAGTCGCAATTTCGACACAGGCTTTGCAAACAAACCTTTATGATATGGATCTACGCCACAAACATGTAAATAACCATGTTTATTCTAATGCCTGATCAGTGATTTCTGATGTTTAATTATTCAAGTTCAAATAAATTATCTTTCTCTCAAAATCGTTCAACACTGTTTATGCATCAGTGACTAAACGATCAACTTCACATCGTTTATCTTAGTAGGATGAAAATAATCGTATTTAAACTGATTCAATTATATACAGAAAGCGATCAAAGAACGCTCCCTTCCAATCGCCCAAGCTGTCAATCACACAGCGGGAGTTTATCTGGACACTTGCCAAAACTCGTTATGAAATCAATGACGCTGTTACACTGTACAACGAAGCTCTTACTGTATTTACATCGTGTTAGCATTGTTATTTGGTGAAAGCATTCGTGAGAGTGCAGAGATCTTTATTCACGCGATCAACAGACTGTCTGTCATCTGCTCAATGCTCATCACTGCAACCTTTCATGTGTTGGGAATAGATCTAAATATAATCCTATTATCAATACTTTTCACGATTCGTTAATCTTGATAGCTGTAATAGTAAAAACGCGCCTTCAAACAGAGCGTTCAAATCAGAGGCTAAAATCATGAAAAATGCCTTATGGCAATTTTTTTATGTCAAAATCATGCTAATGTTATAAGGGCACCCCAGGAAACATAATCCAGTTCATGACCCCTTTAATTGCAAAAACATAAAAAAAAAAAAAAAATGTTCCCTTGGAAAAAAACTTAAATATTTAAGTTAAAGCTCTAAAAAATTATTTCTGTCAGGACAACTCTCGGAGTGTTTGATATGGTAATGGATATGAAAATGTTGATATGTTTGATCTTTGCGGAATGAATCTAAGTATGGGACTTGCTACTGCCAATACATATACACAACACTCTGCTGTGAGCATGTAAGACTGCTGCTGTACAATATAGTGTACATGAATTACCCGTAGCAGATCTACACAGGTGGAGCTGGGGAAGGTGGAGGGTTTCTGAAAGTGTGCTGAAACCGCTACAGCAAATGCTGACCAAGTATTTGAGGGTTGAGCGAGCTCATTAGCCTGCTGATGCAGCAGGAACCAATCAGCTGTGCCCTATAGAGAATGATGTGATTGCAAGCTGAAAACAAAAGAAATTAATCCTAAATATCAATATTAAAATAAAAAAAACAAATAAAATGTCAAAAGTGCATAACGAAATTACCCAAAATTAAACTAAAATATGAACGAAGCTAAATCAAAATAATAATAAAACCATAATAAAACAAAAATAAACAAAAATTGTGTTTCATGCACAATATCCGTTTTGAAATTCGTGCCTTTCTGGCACTTAAGATGGGATTTCTCACGTTTGAATTGGTGACCAATTTAATGAGAGAAATTGCTTCACGAACCTCATCTAGATATTCGTATCTCATCTACAGTAAACTCATTCAAATAAGAAATGACAAATCATTTGCAAAACTTAAACTTAATATTTCTCTCTTTTTAGAGCCTTAAGAAAATAGAACCATAAATAATGATAATGCGCTACAAGCTGATGTAGTACATTAGAAGCCGCAAAGAAAGAACCGTTGAACCGTTAAATCCTGCTGTCACTGGATTGAGCAGCTTTAATAAATGTGTCAGTGTTGAGTTGAGCAGTTGGAAAGATTCGTTAAACCGCACACAGATGAACGGATCACTCCAGGTCTACAGTGCCTGTTGCAACCACAGTGACTTTTTTTTTTAATAACCTCAGCCTCCTGCAAAAATGTGGTCAGAAGCAGTGTGGCCCAACAAAATCCTTTTTATTTATTTTCAAAATGTCATTTTGTTTTTTATCATTTCTGATTTTCATTTTCAGATTTTGATAAAATGCAATATAATACCATAAAACATTAAATCATAAAATACAATATCAAGTTTCATAAAATTATTAAGGGGGAAATATCTAATTTATATCTTCTGTAATGGGGGTGGAGATTAATAAAGGGGGTAAAAATTTATTTTCATCTCAAATAAATTTTACACATTTTTAATTATACAATTAAAATGGTGTATATAAATATAATTAAAAATTGTTTTCAGAGTCTTCAAACTACATGTGACCCATAATGTGACATGTAGCAAAAATGTGATATATTATTTTAATATAATGTCCATGCTCAGTGGTTTTCAATTGTATTATTTTATGTCAGATTTCCATTTTAAAGTCTGCATTATGGCCCTAAAACCACCTATATATATATATATATATATATATATATATATATATATATATAAATATTCTTCAGTGTGAACGGAAAGTGGGCCCGATCACTAATAAAGTGGACCAAAAAGAAATGAAAGGACTATTTTGCACTTTAAAATAAGCATTTCAAATATTTTAATGTTAAGCATATTATTAGTCAGGACACACCCTGTGCAACATTTATAGACTCAAGGGAAATCATAACTCTTGTAACTCCCTGTGTGCCAGACACATGCAAGCAATCAGGTCATCCATGCTTGACACATTTAACTGAGCATCACCCGCCTGAATACATCTTTCTTCATTTTACAGTCAGCTAGTCAGGATTATTCGTGAGCGAGATAGATAACGACGCTGTGCAAACTTACCGGCGTCTGAACATCTCAGCAAAGATGCAGCCGACACTCCACAGATCCACAGGAGTAGCATAGCTGGACTGAAGCAGCACCTCGGGAGCTCGATACCATAACGTCACAACCTGCACACACACACACAAATAATGATCTTCTTATTTACATGACCACACTAAAGCGGTAGACGCTCTTGTCTATATAATCAATGAAAATTATTTTAGATGAAATGGTCCAAAAACAATATAATACCATAAACATAAAATCGGGATTTTAAAATTATACAATATATTATATTTAGATAGTCCATTTTATACATTCTACTAACTATAAGTAACTTTGTGAGTTAGTTGACATGTACCGGTAGTTGCAGAGTACTAGTAGATTTAGTTGACGTAGTATTAGTAGACTGTTAGGATAGGGAAAGTAAATTGACAAAAGTTGCAAAAGTTACTCATAGTCAGTAGAATGTCTGTTCTGTTGTAAAGTGTTAACAGATTAAGCAGACAGTATACCAATACTATAATAACTAATAACTCTAATAGTTGACATGTAGTTGCAAAGTTACTAATTGACATGTAGTTGCAAAGTTACTGTACTTATAGTCAGAAGAATGTCTACAGTGGACCATCCAAATAGTGATACTTATATATATATATATATATGTACATTTTTTCATTTCTTAATTGTACTGTATAATCGACTTGAATGGAATAAGACTGAAATAACAGCTGGCACACACTTATTTGTCCAGTCTATATTTTATCTCTACCTCAGAACAGCCACCACTGACCAATGGACTCTTTTCACAGACTGTGATCACGCGTTTTAACAGTCATCAGCATCGTAAATCCTGAAAAGTTGTTTATATTTTAATTATGTCGATTTTTTACACTATACTACATCAAATTACGCTGCTGTGAGGATGTTTCTAATACAGCGACTGTGAGAGTGACGGTAAAATGGACATCTTTCTCTCTTCTGACTGCCGTTATCAATCCCTCTCTATTTTTTCCCTATTTTTTTAAAGTAGTTTTTCTTTGAGCAAATGGGAACACATAAATATAATGTCATATAGTCTCTCATTTACCGCTATAGAATTTGACTCAACTATGACGACTTCCGCTTCTGAGAAACCCGGAAATGTGAAAAGGGTCTATCGAAGGCCTTATACAGGCTGCAGGAGCCCAGGAATACTCAGTATGCAGGATTCTGCTGTTAACAGCTACAGTAGGGAGAGCTTCCAGACAAAACTCAGTGACCCTGCGCAGGGTGGACGGCTTCCAGGTGCTTTCCCTCCTCACAGCGCTCTCTCGCTCTCCTCCCAGTAGGCTCTGGGCCCAGAAACCCCCAGGCGTATCAGCCAAATCAGTCAGGCCTGTGTTTGTAAGCAAAGCCTGGAACGTATATCAGTGACTCATATCCTTAAACGCGCAGCGCTCGATGGTACGGCAGAAGAATTGAAGGAGAAGGAAACGGAGGGCCATCAACGTACTGAAACGTTATAAATACAAGATGCATCAAGGTTTGGTTTAATTAATCAGACGTATCTACACTAGAAAAATGTGTATACAATTTTGGTTAAGATCTTGTATTGACAATAAAAGAGTCAAGCAAGTATTTGTCTATTATTTAGCGACTTTTTTCGGCTGGGAAGTGAATGTAATTTTTCTGTAAAACACTGTCAGATTTATTGTTTTTGAAAGAAAAAACTATGGTTTCCTATATATATTACGACAAAAAGAAAAAAAAAGTAAAAAGTAAAATGACATTCCTAGAAGTCCCTGCCAGACAGATTACATATGATTATATGAATATTTTTTCGGAATATTTTTCCTTATTATTTTTGTGATCCTTTATTCATGCGTGTTGCCATGATGATGTTTTGTCTCTGCGAGTGTGACCTTGTGGATTGTCCCTATATGAGTATTGGCCATGTTTTATGGACAGGCTACTTCAAATAAACTCTGGTTCATCGTGTGTGTTTTTAGCCAATGCAGAAGTAAGCTATTTTCTGTGAGTTTTCAAGACTTCCGATGCATTAGCCGCTATAGGCAAATAACAAAGAGAAGTAAATGGTAAACTATTTGCGCTACAATCCAGTTTGTTCATGATTGCGATAATACATTATATATCATAACAAATACTAGTTGGCAATGTCAAGCAGCATAACGGACTGTTTTCGTACAGCTAAAATAACTGGAAGTGGATGATAACGGAAACCTCACACATTCAAGTTACAAATGACAGCACCCAGCCTTATGTTAGAAATAAGTTGGATTTGACTGTCTGTGTTATGATGGTAAGATTAAATGTATATGAGATAACGTTGTTAAATATAGACCTAACAGAGATAAAGTAAACTGAGTCGCATTGCATACAATGTTTTTGTCAACTTTTCAGTGTATGGGGGCCTTAACTGTTTCTTTGAAATACGCCTCTGAATAGCAAAGGTCGCCTCCGGTGATTATTTTCAGTACGTTTTAAAGTGAAAAGCAGGTTTTAGTGATTCATTGGTATATTAACATTGTCAATTAATAAAACATATGGCATATAAATTGTAAAGTATACAGGCATTAATATGCCATCTCGTGATATCTAACATTGTCACCATATTTTTTACAGTGAGTTTCTACCAAACACAGCTGTCGCTTTTACCATAAATTTGATAGATATTTCAACACACCGTGTATGGTTAAATATTAAGCCTAATCTTAAATTAAAATGCAATTGCAGTCTAATATCTTAGGGTCTAGGCAACGAGAAAAATGCCCAACAACTGAAACGACAGTGCATAAATTCTAGATGATGACTACATCGTCAACTCCAATTCATTCGCCCTGAATGGAAATCATTCTGATTCAGTCTGTAAATCATTCTTATTATAACAGCAAATGACTCATTCATGTTACAATGTTCGCGGTGAGAAATGCGTTCACGTTTTTCATATGTATAACAGACTATATTTAGTGAGAAGACCGCATGTGCTGTGTTGACGCTTTCTCATTTGGGTCTTCCTGGTTTAGTGGAAATGAGGAGGAAGTTGAAGGTGAAATAAAAAGGATTAAATATTTTGGCCTCTTTGTTGCCATGTGAACACATCAAAAGCACATAACATTCTAAATTAGATTCCTGTGGAACTCCAAAGCATCACGCTAGCAGACTTGGACTCAAATTTGTTTATTGATATTAAAAAAATACTATGAAAAGGACAGTATAAAGTTTATGTTGGCTCATCTAAACGACTCCTTCAATATTAAACTCAAAAGAATTCTAAAATTGAGTCAAACGTGAACAGCCATTTCAGAAATCATCTTCAATCCAAACATTTTGAGTTTGTTAACTGCAATGAAACAAACCCTAAACTGTTGTCTTATCTAAATGTACACTACAAAAGTAGAAAAAAGAGGGTGCGCTGCTTGACTTCTAGGAAGAACCACATACTGCTTCTAACTGATGTTCGAGCTGAAGTATATCCGTTTTGTATGACAGTGTTAATAAAAGGCCAGACCACAAAACATTCACACGAAGGCTCATACAGCATCACGCTAGCAGGCTGCAAGCTTACTTAGCAAAGGTTAAGATACACTGGAGTGATTAAACACTGTAAACCCTCAGAAGTACAAGATGAACCAACTGACAGCACTACAGATGAATGATTGTAGCAAGAGACATAAATAAAAAACTCAATGCACTCAATGAAAATGTCAGAATGCACGCAAGAGCTGTGGTGTTCTTCGATGTTTCTCTCATTGGTGACACTCGAAGATGGCAACCGTATCTGTGACATTTACCCACAGAGTTCCCCTGTCAAACGGCACATGCCACAGTTTGCATCACAACACGTCACTGGAGCGCATGTCAAACACTGCAAAGATCACAGTGGTTTTATCCATGCACTCGATGAACCATGTAGCTTCTGACGTAAATTAAAAGAGACAAGCAACAAGGAACAGTTTTATCATGATCATCATACTCTAACTGTACAAGTAAGGTGTAGCAAGCTGAACGCAAAGCAAGTTAGGCAAATTAATAAAAGTCTTTTGGAAGTTTAAGATCAATATTAACCCATTTAATCCGGCTGGCAACTAAATTTAAAGTGCCCCTATTATGCTATTTTAAAGGATCCTAATGTTGTTTTAGAAATCTCCTATATGTTAACATGCACCCAAGATCAACAAAACACTTTCATTTTCTCATAATATACATTACACATTACCTTTTTTTTCAGAATGAGTCTGAAAACGGTTCGTTCGAAGATTCAGTCTCTCTAAACGCCTCCTTTCTGAAAGACTACTCTGCTCTGATTGGTCAGATGGCTCAGTCTGTCTGTGATTGGTCGACAGCTTACAGCGGTCATTACCATATCAGAATTTCAGCTCTGAAGGCTTCCTCAGCACTTGATACACAGTGATACGAAAAGTAACAAAATTAGCGGTTTTACTGAATCAATTCGAGCCCTCATTCTTTTGAAATTTGAATAGCATGCAAAGTGGATTCACAGCGTTGAAAACAATGTCTTCTTGCCATGTCTAAAAACACGAACCAAACTCTTACATGCCTCAGCTACAGCTACAGTGTTTGAGGGTCAAAGTAGACATCTTTCGCAGGCAGCCAATGAAGACCAAAGGCTGCCATTAAGGAAATGTGTTACATTGTATTACACTGGAATTGCTGATGACTCATTTCACTGGTTCAGAATTGATTCTTTCTTTTAGGAAACAATAACTTTATTAATTGTGCACTTTGAGCTTTTACAATTCACAAACCGCTAAACACTGCATTAAAGGAAATATTCGAAAAAGCATAACCTTAGAAACGTATACCACTCTTTTAACATCTGTAAGTATTTTTTAGGTGACTATTAGTCTCCGCCTCAGATGTCTGATGCATAAGGCATAGAAAATGGGTAACACTTAGGGAGTTTCATAGTCATCATTTGATTGGTTGAATTCTAAAGGATTCTCAGCAGATGTGAGTGTTGCGTTCTGTAACGGTCCACATGGAAACAAAACCGTCATGATGCCAAAAAGCCTTTGGGAGCTATTTTAACGATTTAAACGCATGGTCTAAAGCGCAGGGTGCAAGTGCACTTAGGGCGTGTCCAAATCCACCTTTGCTAGTTTAACGACGGGAGAAATGGTCATGGTCTAAAAGGGATGTCCCTATTCTCTTAATGAGTAATGAGTTTTTTCCGAGTTTTTTTTCGGAATTTGCAAGCGGAAAGACTGAACGCTTCTCGTGAGCGCAAACGGATCTGCTTGTGCGCGAGGTTAAAGCGCGCGAACAGACCATATAGGGAACAAGACGGATTCTTTATGTACACAATATTTAGCTTTTACATTGTAATTTTTAATATTTGGCATGTTTGTGTGCTGCTGCGCGTGTGTGTAATAAACAGAGCGTACATGTGTTGTGGACCCGCCTATAGGCACACATTACTCTCTAAGCGCTCTTTAAATAACAAAAAAATATATTGTGCCATTGACTTTAGACCAGGTTTTTGGTAGCCTGGGAAAACCCAGACCACTCTCAGTTGTAACTGAGTAAGGGTCTGGCAAAGCTCCATAGACAATTCATTTCCACAGGGGCGTCACCAACGGACGTCGGATAGATCTAAAACCAATCAGAGCGATGAATGACATGACGTATGCAGAGCAACGGAGAAACATCTCGAGACTCTCAGCAATTCTCTGTTTGTGTTAACGAAAATGACCATTTTAAATCGCTTGAAACAGACGCGATAGCTGATTCGAACGAGTGATGTTGTGATGTTCCACGGCGGCATCCATCTTTGTAATGTACAAAATCTGCGTCACCGTCTCTGCTCTGTCGTCATCGTTTAAAGCCCGCCCCAACGTTTCTGATTGGTGCCGCGATTTCGACGGACTGGAAATGGGTTTCAATGGGCTCTTTGCCAGACCCACTTGCAGAGCAAATCTAAATTTGCCGGAAGTGGTCTGGGTTTTCCCAGGCTAGGTTTTTGGTGGTCAATGGACTATTTCAGTTGTCTCAAAATAGCAACGCGCTAACAGTGCGCCTGAACACACCTCGTTTTCAGACCAGCATGCCCATGGGCGCAAAAGCAGGCTCAAATGCATTTGCCATTTAAACAAGGTGGCGCAGGACGAGAAAATGATAACTGCGTCAGGCTGAAACTAGCAAAAAAAAAAAAAAACTTGCGTCGTGCTTACTGGTGCATTGCGCCGGGTGTATGATAGTGCCCCTTGTGTTCACAACTATGACAATGAGCGCTTATCAGGTTCAACTGAACAATGGATTTTCAAAAGTATGTGAAGTTCACAGTTCAAAAGATGTCCAAGAGATTTACTTGTTATAGTAGGAAAAGTGACTTGTCAGTCAGACTGCCAATGAAAAGCTGCTATGGAGGCCAGATCTTACAAGTCCACTTACATACAAGTAAACAACCTTTGCAAACTTTTGTACAAGTTGCGGGAAAATGTGGTGGTGTTTAATTCATGCTGAAATTTTCTGCTGTCAAATACTAGCCTATTTAGTAACCAGTGTGCAAAATTATCTTAATGTCTGACTCTGCATATTTCCTAAGGGAGTTTCTACATAGAAATATGTGCCCATCGGTCACTAAAGTTGCCCAATTTAAATCATCTTTAAAATGGCATGAGAACTGCACAGTGTGTTCATGTGAAAGATTGTGCAAATAATTTTTAATGAAGAAAAGATGCATTCAAAAACAGCAGGATGGAGCACAATGTAGTGGAACAGAATACAGGAGTTATTATAAATTAATTGAAAATAAATAAAGTACTACCATTCAAAATTATGGGTCAGTATGTTTTTTTAAAGAAATTACAACTTTATTCAGCAAGAATGCGTTAAATTGATCATAAGTGACAGTAAAAACATGTATAATGTTACAAAAGATTTTTATTTAAAATAAAATACTGTTCTTTTGAACTTTCCATTCATCGAATTCATCAGTTTCCATAAAAAATATGAAGCAGCACAACGGTTTTCAACATTGATAAGAAATCTTTTTCGAGCACCAAATTAGCATATTCAAATGAGTTATTTTAAATTGCAACAATATTTTCACAGTATTACTATTTTTACTGTGATTTCTTTTGAATAAATAAATGAAGCCTTGGTTAGCATAAGAGACATCTTTCAAAAACAATTACTACATCATACTACATAACATTCACAATTCAATCTTATTATTTGGTTGTTGGGCAATTAGTTGAATAGTCGACATCATGAGTGTGAGCATTAATGGAATCACATTTTGAAAATATTTCATCTTTGGATATGGTTTCCTTTATATTTGATTGCATTAAGCATTTGCTTTTGAAAGAATGTCCTTTCAGTGAAAAAATTCCAGTCTGTACCCTTTGGATTGAGAATGAATACATGCTAGCATTTAAAGTCTCTCTCTCTCCTCCTCCTCTCGAAGTTTCGAACCAGGCTAGTGGTTGTGTGACAGGGTAGCCTACAGAGGTTTTTCTGAAACTGGCCGCTAATAAAAGGGTCAGATAAAACGGCTCTGGCTGACTCCAGATTAAAAGAGAGCATTCTGTGCATTCCTATCTGGTGAGACAGTGCGGGCGCTCTCAGCACGAGGGAAACCAAGAAACTCTTCTCAGCGCCACTGACCAAGCATATCCACAACGGCCCAGCGGCTCAACTCTTGCACTGGGCCACCCTGCACTTCTCCGTATACCCCACTCCAGCTAATGCACTCTAGCCCCCATTACCCAAACCCCTCCTTTTGATTCACCCCAATAGATTTAAAACAATAGAGACACAATGTGATTCAGAATAAGCCTCGCTGATGGAGTTGGCAAGGAGCCTCTGTTTACATTGTCTCTCTCAAAGGAAGCGAAGGATGAAAGGCCCCTTCAACACAAGACGTTCATCCGCATTCTTTCAGGCCGCCCCCGGACACTTTTAAAGGGGCAAGTCCGCTAACTTGGCAGAGCACAATGCCGCTCGCTAAAAATGAGCCTCCATGATGGCCCATTATTCAGTTGGTAATAGATCAGTGAGTGATATCATTAGCTAGCTTTGAAAGTCCTCTGAACATTAGCCATGTGCAAAACAACATTGAAAACCGACTAGCTGGTTGTTTGCATGAATGACAAGGACTTAAGAAATACTTGCATATTTATGCATTTCTTATGCGGGAATGAACATAAGACGTTCTTACATTCTAAAACAGATAGGCGCTGAATGCAGGATTATATACATACACACACACACTTTTTTGGTGTGAAAAGAGCACCTGGAGATTGTGGCGAGATGCTTGACTGGCTGTCGCTGTAGCGAAGGTGCTTAAATTATATGACTAATATAATATATATAAAAAAGTAAATATAATACATACAAAAATTGGTATATAATAAATTATTATATTTATTCATAATAAATCAATTATTATTCAATTAGATTTTATTATAATAAAAAGCCAGATAAACTAGCTGACATCACTAATCGGTGACCCATTCCTGTACACTACTGTATATGGTGTTCATTAAATATCATTTATTGGCCATGCCCATGAACAGGTGCATTTTTGCATGCCTTTTTAATCATAATTTAGTACTTATGGTGGCAAGATAGCTAAGATGAGCTGTGTTTAGGTGAAGAACGTTTTCAATAATACAATATTTTAATTAAACCCTCGCGGATGGACTGAAAACAGGCTTTTTTTGAGCTGGCTGCGCTTGCACATTGCAGTCGCACTGAACAAGCCTCCCACCTCACCTCCAGCCATGTTTTGTCTTACGACGAGCCATTATTTCCCTCCCAGTCGAACGGGCTGTAAACACTGTTATTGTGAAGCCGGAGGGTTTTCCCCTAAAAATCCATTTAAAATGGCAACAATACTACCAGGTTTAGAGATTGGAGAAAGATATATGAAGGCTCAAGTAAGCAGCATTCATAAACTGTATACAGTAAAGAAAGAAAAAACCTCCACAACTGTTGCCAAAGTATGCAGAGCTTACAGGAATGCTGTATGGGGCCCTCTCTGAGCGAACAAAGAAAGCACAGTCAGACTCCTTTTCCCCAGCGCTACCACATCCGCACATCATTAGTTGGAAAATTCCTGATATATGCTGTAATTTTTTTTTTTTTTTGCACTCTGGTACAGGCAAAGCTTTAATATCCAGATTCCATTGGATCCTGCAACGTACCCCCAAATCAGTCCTCTTTTCCCGGTTGGCCATCGGCCCGTCAACAAATAATCCTGACAAGGTCCGGGAGCAAGGGTTCAGCTCTCTCTATGGACCGCTAGCAAACAAGGTCACACAGGAAATACCAAATAAGACGCTCTCCATGCATTGTGCTGCTGCACTCTTTGTGTGTCTGTTGGTGTTTGGAAGCCCCCTGCTTTTTCCGCTGGATTTTTTTCTTCTCCTTTTTGGAATATTAGGGGAGATATCTAAACATTCCCAAAGTGTGCCGCACGTGCTCTCCTGCGTGCCATGTTTTCCTTTTTCCAGACATGCCGCTGCCTCCGAGTCTGTCCAAAGCAAAAGCACATTGTCTGGCAACGAACAAGCTGCTGCGCTCAGCTCAAACCAAGACTGGTCTAAAAACCTAAACAATTTTTCATAATTAAGATTTATGATTTGGACAGAATGTCCTGCTAAGAAACACAACTATTTGGAAAACTCAACGTACCATCCCCCATGCTTTTCAAAACTTGTTTCAATGGCAAACACCCATAGCTTGTTTCAGCCTGGCTGCATCTATTTGCTAAATCTAAGTGTCATGGTCACATGAAAGGTTTAATACGAACAAAACTCTTTCGGGCAAGTAGAAACACTAAAGCGCATGTGTCCGTGTATCTCCTGCAAAAGTGTGACCTCTTTTGAAGTATAGGAGTGGGACAGGGGGTCCTGCCAAGCAATGATGAGAATGTGATCTCGTTCCAAACATACTTTCTTCTGTTGAACACAAAAGATGATGTGTCTGTTTATTTATTTATTTATTTATTGTCCCTACAATTAAAGTCAATTAAGTCTAATGTTATTTTGGCCCCCATTGACTTTCATTGCATGGACAACAACAATTAAAATCTTCTTCAAAATATCTTATTTTGTGTTCCATAGAAGAATGGTATACAGGTTTGGAACGACATTAGGGTGAGAATTTTTATTTTTAGGTGAACTATCCCTTTAAGAAATATTTTATAGATTATCACTAGCTTTACGTTGTCATGACACACAACAAACGTTCCAAACACAAAGCTAATATAGGACGTACACCGTTTAAACATGTTTAAACTATTACGTTTCTTTCGGACTTCCGTTAAGCTTCATCTGGGCATCATCATCCCTTCCTGATATATAGCTACATATTAGTTTAAAGGGAAAGATCTGATTGGATACAGTTGGTTTGCACTGGACAGTGAAGCTGAGCTCAAAATGGAAATCCCATTAAGCTGATTCATTTCGTAAAAGGGGTTGAATAATATCTTCTGTCGAACTGAGTCATTTCCCCTGCCCACACATTTATTGAAACAACTACAGACTCATTTAAAGATGCCTAGCTTCATTTTCAGTCAGAGCAGGGACTTTTAAACACAACAGGTTGACTGCATGCCTCTTCCCATTCATGCTCACATCACAATGATCATCCTCTGCAACAGCCTGCACACAGGACAGATTAGAAGAGGCGCGAGTCTCCGACTGCAAATCTGACCAGACGTGCTTAATGAGAGGACAGATGGAGTGGACCGTTAATTGCATTATCAGTTAGTTGGACTGTGGCCATTCTCTGTCAAGCTGTTTGGAGAGCCAAAAAAGCCTTGCTCGTCTCATTCATCTGCCAGAAAAAGTAGCTACTATACACGATTGTTACAGTTGTCATGAAAGGATTAAGTGCCAGTCAGTTTTTGTGTAAGTTGACCAAAATTCTAAAATAAACAAAGTTGCAAATGTATATATTTACACATTGTCATATGAACAACCAGTCAGAAATTATATTCATGAACTTAACACAAAACCTACTTAATTTTGAGACAGACATCACTAGCTGCGTCTGAAAATTTAAGCAGCTGGGATTAGTCAGACTAATTCAGATTGTAACTTGTGTGTTTTTTTTTTCTAACTTGTTTTCAAACATCTTTTCAATTCACTAAAGGAATTGGTTCATAATGTCATTTGTTTGTGAATTGAACCACATTATTTCCAAGTTTTAATCAGGTAGAATGATTCAAACTTGCAAGTCATGAGTTTGTGAGTCTTTGAGAACGATTCTTTAAAATAACTGACTCATTCATATTTGTTTTTGAATAAACTAATCTATTTGCGTGTTTGTAACAGTCAGTTGAGTTTTTTTTTTTAAACGATTAATTAAAATAATCATTACACAAATGTTGTTTATTCATGAATCTGACCACATATTGTTTGCATGATAAAAGCAGTCCGAAGAAAGTTGTGAGTATTAAATTTGCAAGTCTTTGAGAAATATTCTTTAAAAGAACTGGCTCATATGAGTCATTTGTTACTGAACCAAACCAATCAGTTAGTGTGTTTCAGTCAGAATCGTTAAGTTATGAGTATTTTTTTAACAATTAAGAACTAACTCATAAGAGTCATGTTTGTGAATCAGATCAAACAGCCTGATTCAAATGGCTACTCTCAGGTTTGATAGTCTTGTACGATTGCTTAAAGGTACACTGTGTAGTTTAAGTACTTTATTAGCTAAAATCAATGTCTTTATTCATAAATATGTCCTCATTGGTGTAAAATTACCTCTGCCAATGATCTGACATTTCCTCGTAAGCGAAGAATTTCTTATCTTTCTTTACATTGGACGGGTAAGTCCAAGGAGGCTTCCGTGTCGTTCCGCCATTTTGAAAAACTATAATAGCAGAGAGGGACAAAAAGCACTAGCCTACCTCAACGCGTTTTCGTTCAAAGCCAGCGTTTCGTGACTGAAACCAGCAGAAACTAACAAAGAGATCAGTGAGAGGTGTTTGTCACCGTCCCGGCAAATTTGAAAGGCTGCACTGCACGGAACTTCATAATGCAGGATCATACTTATGCCGAGCCACAGGAGAAGGAATCCTCGTCGCCAAAAAAAAAATGTGACTGGCGAATTCAAAAACGAGGGTAAATATCAGGATAGCTTTTCCCAGGTGGAAAGAACTAATGAAGGAAAAAAAAAGACTTTGAAAGGGACGCTGAAGTTGCCTGCTTTTTTCTTGACAGGTAAGTCAATGTTACAGTCTAAATTACAAGTTTTTTTTTCATTGCTTGGTTGTTTTTACAGTCTGTGATTCATACTGTAAAAATGTTTTGTTCGTTGAGTGTCAAGTTGCAGTTTGTTTGAAATAACGAACCTCATCACCCGAAAGAAAACTTGATGAAGTGCTATTGGAAGCATGTTGTTATAGCTTCTTGGTACATAACGGCTACCGTAGTTGCAACACGCATTTGAAAAAGTGAGGGGCTAAAGAGCACTATTGTTTGAATGCAAAATACAATTTCACCGCTAGATGGGAGAAATTCTTACACAGTGTACCTTTAAAAATCCCATCATTAGAGCTGATTTTCATAAAATGAGTCATACAAATATTTGTAAATTGAAGCCTAAACCTCATTCGATGTCAAATGACACAATCTGCATCATAACTGAATGTATCTGCCATCCACATTTGTTCACTGAAACTCAATCAGCATTGAATTGTGGGATGGTTTGGATTAGAGGACGTGAGTCTAGCAAGCTATGGGCGCTAGGTGATACAAACATAAGGGATTCATTCTACCATCAGAGGAGAAGGAAGTGACAGGGCCCACAGGACTCCCACAGCACAGACTGTTATGAAGTTTGTGGTATGCAGAAAAACGGTTGCAGGAAAAGAGGGATTCTTTTTTATCTCAGCATAATTTGAGCCATGACAGCCACTTGTACAGCAAATCTACACAACCCACCAAAAGCAGCCTGGATTCTCATGCACTTTTAAGATCACTTCTGCAGATGGCATCCATTTCAGAAAGGCCTATAAATATGTTTTATTAGATGATAAAAGGCCAAGGGAAGCCCATTCATTTTGTTTAATGCAAAAATGGTTGGAGGTCTTGAAGAAGCAGCATAGCAATAGATTAAAGTATGCTTACTTAACACTTAAAAGATGTAAAAATTGTACAACAATCAGTCAGATGAATGATCCGAGACATTTGCCTGCAGTTCTGTAAATCCAATTTCATGAGCAATGCGGTGCACATGATGTTTGCTTGAACAGGATCCTAATCGCTTTCATGGGACAATCCCAGCTGCCTCCATTTTTACAATAACTCCATTTGATATAAAGGAAGAGGGCGCAATCGATTTCATCCCATCCAGTATCGCTAGATTACCGTTTACATGCATCGTAGTGTCAAGCGCAGCTTCTGACTGTACATGAGCTGAAATGAAAGCAATCTAGGCTCATTAAAAAAGCAAGCCTGTACCTATATTTTTTAAATAACTCCAAAAACATATCTATACATTCAATTCACTGCAGTTTCCAGCTAAAATGAACATTAGCGGCAGTAAAACACCAACTTTTCTTTTCAATTTCTTTTCACACAAATTTGTTAAATTATGATTATAATAATAAATCAATATGTAAATTATGATTTTGGAGGCAGATTTCCAATTATACATGATCTGTAAACTAACACATTTTGACATGTGCATCACAACCACCTCCGTATGAATGGCTTTTCTGATGTAGAAAACTTGCTCGGAAGCTCACCTGGTTTTGAACTTGCAATGTCTCCACATTGCAAGTTCAAAACCAGGTGAGCTTCCAAGCAAGTTCTCTCAGGTACAAGTCCTCTGAAATACACCAACGTAATAAACCGTTACCAGTTACCACTTTTAGTGCCACACACTGGACATTTCGCTTCGAAAGTGTGGCAAAAACATGCCAAAAGCAACGTAACAGGGACATTTTCCAATGAGCCTGGGTTGGGGGAAAAAGGCATCAAATTCACCCAAAAAGTCAAATGGGGAGAATTAAACATTACTGTGTATTGTGTTTGTGCTTTAGGCTGTCAATCAGAGATGGACAAAAGCAGCAGAGAGAACCAGAGTCATTCTAACAACCAACAATGCTGCGGACCCATGAGATTTGTAGGGTCAGGCTAATCTCCACCTCTCGGGGCACCCGATGGGTGGTCCATTCAGCGCTCGGTCGCTGTGTTTCAGAGGTGTAAAGACCACCTGAAAAACATACTTGGGTAAAAGTAGATGTCTTACAGCGAAAATGACTCCAAAGTCACCAATTCCAATACCACTTGAGTAAAACTTTTAGAGTATCTAATTTAAAAGTACTTAATTTTACTCATACTAGTCCTCAACACCAGAGACATGCCAGTGAAAAACAAGAAACAGCTGGTTTGCGAGAAGAGCAATCACGCTCATTTTCTAAAATAAAAAAAACCTGGACAAGTTCGCAATCAATCAAGTTCGACATAACAGCCTCTTAAACGTCTACAAACACTCAAGTCTCAGTTAAACTCAAGTGCTCAAAATGAGCACAAGTAAACCAATATCCTTCCAAAAAATTTTTTGACAATATAACAGATAAATAAAATAATGCTAAGTAAAATTAAATAGTTTTTCACTGGACGTGCTACACCTGAAATTCACAACTACCTGCTAATGCACTCAATATTCATCTAAAGTAGCCTGGTTGACAAGTTTGGGTAAACAAGGGCAAAAAGCAAAGATATATAACCTTCAATGCTCTGTAGATGGTGATATCCCTTCTTTTGTAGCAGAAATAAACTGCCACGCACCAAATGTATTGAGTAATTGCATTATTCATCACAAACATGCATATAGGCCCTGTTTTCACCTGGTGTTAATATGCGTTTTGGTCGATTGGATCACAAGTGGACGATAAATACAGGTGTAAACGGGGTCTAAAACGTTTTGAGATTGTCCACTTAGGTAGTCGAAAACGCATTCGACCGGATTGCTTTCGTAGTGAAGACCCTCATGTGGTCGTAATGTGTTTGAACAGCCACAAAGGACCGCCTACTCTCCACCTACTGACCTAATGCGGAAATATTCCAGGAAGCGCGCTAGCCAGATGGGATTTAAACTTTGTCGGCTGAAGACCCAAGTTTGGTTTGAAGACAAAAACGTACCAAGCACAATGTTCTCTCATCGTTCCTGATTTCTAACACACACTCAGTTTTACAGCGGTCAGAGCAGAAACGAAAGCTGATGCTCCCCGGGCGCGTTCATATGTAAATTGCGCAATCGTATTTTGTCCATTAGAACGAAAAATCTGAAAAAGCCCATTCATTTACGTGCCCATAGACACTCCCTTCGAAGAAATCAGGACAGAAGTGGTTGAAAGTGGACAAAAGAGACGGATTAAAACACTAGGTGTAAACGTGAATGTCACCCTCGTCCACTTCTGATCCGATCGACCAAAACACATAATGCAAGTGCTAATACATTTGAAAAACTACAAAGTAGCCAAAAAGATACTTAAGCACAGTGACTAATTACATTACTGAAATACTTTTACCACTGCTCCATGTTTCTCATCTACATGGCGGGTGCAAGCGGGGGAGTTTCACAATCCCCATTAACTTCTTTAACAACAATGATAAAAAGTATATTAGCATATTCTGTAAACCGCTGTGAAATATATACATATGTAAGAAGTGACAAACACTGCGAGAAAGAACCTGAGGGGATATTCCTTTATGCTTTATGCAAAACAGATATAATTTACTTCAGACAAACTGCCTGATTCAACCTTTTTGCATTGAGAACGGTAGTCTGTTTTGAATCATCATAATTCCACATGAGTTCTGGTGGGCAGTTATGACTCAGCCAACCATGTTTAGTCCATTCAGCACTTCTCAAGTCTTCTAACGTACAGTTTATGTCAGCATGGCAAACTGGAAGCTAACATTGAGTGTTGTCATAGAATGAGGGGCCAAAAGCCATAACAGCACGTCTGCTTTTGCATACACAATAACGACATTCCTGTAACTGCCAAGAGAGAGGAAATGGATTTTTTTAGCTGCTTGAAGGGAGGGTGATAGGGGGATTCCAGGCACAGTAACATTAATCCGGAGAGCCAGAGAGTTCATGATCACTGTACGCAACCCCCTGCCTTATCTATCACCCGTTTTTTGTTTCTCAGCATGTGTGTGTGTGTGTGTGTGTGTGGGGGGGGGGATATTTCTAGTGGTAGATTCCCAGGTGAACTCACAGAGAATCACCCACCCAACGATTTAACAGCCAGCCGTCCCTTATTAAAGAACTGAAACAAAATTTTTTTGCTCAGCAACCAAAACCACCGAAACCACAAAACTAACAGAAGGCGCTGCTAGTCATTCAGAATCTGCTAACTGAATGAGATGTGAAAAAAGTTGGTTAATGTTGCAAACTCTTGCGTTCCCTTTTACATGCGATATGGCCATGGTAACGACTATAATTAGATAGGAGAAATTCAATATTCACTGCAAACATCTTGACTAAATGTTAAGAATGTGATAAATCAGCCATGTAAAACATAAGCAAAATATTTCTTTCAAAAAAACTGATTTAACTTTAACTTCCACAAGATCTCCAAGCAAAAAACAAAAACAAAAAAAAACACACACACACAATGTCTGTTCAAAGCTTATGTGCAATCTTTTGACATCAGAGTCGTCCTCAAGAGAATGTGACTTCAAAGAGTGGCAGAAGGGAATTGATGGGACTCAATCGCAGTCCATTTCATCTCAGCTTAGGCCACTTTGTGAGGCCAAAGACATGGGACAGCATCTGCAGGGATCACCTTACACATTATACTCTCGCTTCAGGCACATGTCTGATGGGTGGCCTTGACATCACATGTCTGATTGGACATCATCCATATCTGTCTCAAGGGATCTATTTGTCTGTATGATGGTAACGATAGGACATCAGATACATCGAAGATGTCAATAATGTACTACAGTAGACGATGAGAAATGTTTGCAATGTGTCATCTGCATACTTGAAAGGGGGATTAAGGATCCGAGGGATGGAACGGTGGAAAAAGATGGCACTTACACATTGGGTCTCATGCATTAATAATTGCACAAGTTGCATACTTTTGTAGAAAATATCACATACAAAAAGCATACAAATATATCTACATACTGCGTTTATATATATATATATATATAGGTCCTCACTAATTACAATGTTAAAGTGATGGGTAGGTTTAGGGGTTGGGTTAGGCAATAGAAAATATAATTAACCTGATATAAAATCAATGGAAGTCTGTGCAATGTCCTCACTCACTACTATAGTGAAACGTGTGTGTGTGTGTGTGTGTGTGTGTGTGTGTGTGTGTGTGTAGCATTTTTATGACATCCTATCAAATTTAACAAATAGCACTGCTTCATTCACTATAGCAGACACTTGTGCAACCCAGTTACTCACCACAGAAGTAAGAGCCATCTGAAAGCTGTAGATCCGCGCCAGACCAAAGTCAGCCAGCTTGATCTGTCCTCCACTGGTGACTAGAATGTTTTGAGGCTTAAGATCTCGATGAACCACACGGTGAGAATGAAGGAAATCCAGACCCTGCAGCAGCTGGTACATCATATCCTGTCAAAACATGACCAGAAGACCTGAGCCATTACAAATATTACAAAAAAATAAAATAAGTGGATAAAACAAAAACAAAAAAAAAAACAGTTGGAACAGTACTAATATCAAGAAGACAGGTTCAAGAGAATGTCTAAAATATGCATTTGGAGGCGAAAAAAGTGAGCATGTCCCTTTAAAGGTCAAGTTTGGCAGATGTTGATAACCAACATGACGCAGAGCAGGAAAGGCACGCTGCCGTAAAGCTCCATCCCTGTAGGCCTCTGCTTCCCTGCAGCTGTCCCGGGATCACAGCTAATTGTGATTCGCCTCGTTCTGCCAATATAAAATCAGACCATGATTCTGAAACTGAAGAGGTGGTGGGGAAAAGACAGCGACCTAACTGCCATTCTCCTTTGGTAGAAATTGTCAATATTGGCCGTGGAAGGTCAAACTGACAAATAGATAAGAAAAAAAGGGGGCTGTGTATAAGAAGGGAAGAGAAAAAGAAGTAGGGTTGGAGTGCGAGCGGGGAGCATTTGCTCACAGTTGCTGCTTGACTTGTTCCGAAGCAAAGGTATCAAGCGGTGGCAGCCTACCCCTGAGAAACCCGCTGCCAAGACCTCACAAGTGACATGGATCTGAGCCCACAGCACTGTTCATTCCCCAACCAGCTGGTGAGTGATTAAAACCACTGAAACAATGGGGTGCACACTCAAGCGAAAAACTGCAAACGGCGCGAGTCAGACCGGGCGAGGGGAAGGGGACCGAGGTCCTCACAATGTGTGCGCTGGGGGCCTGCACTAGGGAACGCGCGTGTGTTAAGAGTCAGGCAGCCAGCATAAACAAGGAGCCTTTCTGAATGCCCATCCAGCCATGACCTCTTAGACCTTCAGGCACAGGCAGTTATTCCGGAAGCTCCTAAAACGGCATCACCCTCTACCAGCTTCTCTGTCTCGGCCTAAAATGGCCCACGGTTGGCCCACTTTTGCTCAAGACAAAAGTGAAAAGAAAAAAGGAAAGGTACACAGCCACCTCAGAAGTGTGACCCGAGGATAAACACTCATATCGCCTCTTACTTAATACTTAAGTACCTTAAATGGACATGTTATCTAATTATCATGACAAATGCAGTCTGTGTGCATTTTCAGCACTGTTTGTGGAGGGGAAATCTGCAGATTATGTCATTTAAATGCATAAAGTGGTGGCTGAATTGAATATTATATAATAAATATGCACTGCTTTTCAAATGTTTGGGGTCAAAGAAATTGATGCTTTTATTCAGCAAGGATGCAAAGTGACAGTGAATTCACTGATAAACGCTGTTCTTCTGAACTTTCTATACATCAAAGAATCCTGAAAAAACAATTCATGTTTTCCACAAAAATGTTAAGCAGCACAACTGGTTTCCACAATGATAATAATAAATGTTTGTTGAGCAGCAAATCAGCATATTATAATTATTTCTGAAGAATCATGTGACACTGAAGACTGGATTAATGCCATCAGAGGAATAAATTATATTTTAAAATATATTAAAATAGACTGCATTTATTTGATGAAAAATACAGTAATATTATGAAAAGATACTACAATTTCAAATAACTGCAGTCTTGGTGAGCATAAGACAACATTTTTGACTCAAAGCTTTTGAACGTTCGTAATAATTCATAAGTATAGTTAGCCATATAAACATGTGCTTTACATGCAAATTTAGGCCGTTTGAATTCTGGAGAATTCTGCGGGTGCAGATTCCTCAATTATTAACAGTGAGAGTTATTATAATTATTATTGTATTGTTATTTTAAGTGATCGGCTTTAGAGGTACTCTGGAAAGCACTTCAGATAAGTGGAAAATCAAGCTTGATTTACCTGTCACACAGTCATTATAATCTCAAAAGGAGTAACCTCTGACAGGTGGAATCTGAACGCTTCTTTGGAGACGGTTCTTTGTTGTAACATGCTATTCACACAACAGAGGCACTGTAATTTACAATAAAAAAAATTGTGCCATAAATTAAAAACCAACACTACCAACCTTGAAATAACCAGGCTTTGTTGAGAGGCGTTCAGAATCGAAACAAAGGAAAGATTTGATAGCACCTGTCCTAAAGTACCTCTTCTCGGAAAAAGGGAGGAAAATAAAGGAGAGCAGGAAAGATTGGGAAAAAAAACTCCCCGAAACCAGCAGTCAAAACAGAGCTTCCAGAAGGCACCCCCCTTTCTCATGCTAATTCATGAGAGGCAGCCATATTGTTTATTGTACCCCGGCACAATGCAGGACATCTGCCAGTTAGCGTTAGTGTAATTCCTTCCCCATGCTTCATTAGGCTCTCCTTTATGGGCCAGAGACAGGCTTCGGGAAGGCGCGGGGCCGGAGAGCCTAGCCGCACTCCCCAACGCAGGGCCAGCCGCTTGATCTCCTTCCAGCTCATTTGATTCCCGGGGCCTCTCTCATCAATTAGCATGCGGTGGGTCTGAAATGGGGCAGGAGTGGGCAGTTTGGGGGCTGGAATGGGGTGGAGGCTGGGACCTCTGCAATCTGGTGTCCCGAGGAGGGTGGTGAATAAGGTTGCCGGGCATCTTTGGGAGGGCCGCACAGTCTGCAACTGATGTCGGTTATCTGATGTCTGTGTGGCCTGACAAAATGAAATCTCACTAATGCATATTCACGAGCTCTTAGGTTAAAATATTCTGACTCTGGAAGGTGTATTGCATAAATTAACTATAAATAGTCACTTATTTATATATATTTTTTAAACTATCATCATATCTGTGTAAGTCCTTTACATTTTAATTTAATGAGAGAATAAATTTTAAATTTTTTATATACATTTTTTATATATTTAATAATAATTAAAGGAAGAGGCTGCATTTATTTGATAAAAAAATAACAGTAAAAACGCTAAATAATTCACTTTTCTATTTTAATATATTTTATAATATATTTTATTCCAGTGATGTCAAAGCTGAATTTTCAGCATCATTACTCCAGTCTTCAGTGTCACATGATCCTTCAGAAATCATTCTAATATGCTGATTGGCTGCTCAAGAAACATTTCTTATTATTATGAATGTTGTGAACAGTTGTGCAGCTAAGATTTTTTTGTGGAGATGATACTTTTTGGGATTATTTGTTGAATAGAAAATTCAAAAGAACTGAATTTATTAGAAAATGATTATTTGTAACAATGTAAAATTCATTACTGTCTCTTTTGATCAATTTAAAGCATCCTTGCTGAATAAGAGTATTACTTTTCATATAAAAAAAAATCTTACTGACCCCAAACTTTTGAAAGGTACTATATATAATGTATATAAACAAAGTTCTAATAAAAAAAAAAAAATTCTAATCATAACCGTTTTTCTAACAAAACTTAATTTAAAAAAAGCTATAAATAATTTATATATAACAGATTGTCACTGGGGAAGATGCAAATAAACCTAACATGCAAACCAGAGACTCAAACCAAGTCTGCGTTATGTTCAAAAGTCCCTCTCGATACATGATCCTTCCTTACCGACACACAAAACTTGCAAAGGAAACCCCTTAGGTGTCACTTTTTAACTTTTAAAAACGTGAAACTTTTGAAACGTTTCATAGCTTCTGTTTCTATTTCAATTTGGCACAAATGACAAAGAAAGAGATACGGTTCGTTCCAGCACTCAATGTAAGATGTCCTAGAGGGAGAGGTAGCGAAATATGATGAATGGATTTGTAAGACTAGCATGTGGGAAAAAGTCTAAATAGATTACAGGAGAGTAGATGATCAGGACAAAAAAAATCCAACGTTTCCGCTCAAACCTTTCCGGATGAACGTAAGAGGACACTGACACGCAGCAGGATTATTTCTTGACTAAGGAAAATGATATCTGGCCTGAATGACTTAAGTCCACAGGTTTATCCTAGTGAAAGGCTGAGAGGGAGGCCACTACACACGAACACAAACCCTTCGCATGCACACATACACTGACGCAACATTCTTCTGGCCAATCTTTGGTGAAAGCCAGAGCTGAATGAAAATAGAGGCACACAGGCACCCAGCCCTTTAATTAGAAGCCCATCCACCACATGCACTGCCCATCAAAAGGACAAGACTCTGTGATCTGAGGGAGCTCCATCCTTCATCTGCTGACTTAGAAGGCCAACACACTCATTTTTGCTCACAGGCCTCAAAGTAAAAAAAGCTGTTTGAAAAAGATACAGAGATTGGAAATCAAATCTGCTACATGTAACACAAGTTAATTGATGCAGCTTTTAAATTCTTAAAGGGATAGTTCATCTAAAAATAAAAATTATTTTAGAATTACTTTCATCATGTCGTTCCAAATCCGTAAGACTTTCGCTCATCTTTTGAAGATCTTTTGGATGAAATCTGAGAGATTTCTGTCCCTCCATTGACAGCTACGCAACTACCACTGTGACGCTTCAAAAAGTTAATAAAGAGATTGTAAGACTAATCCATATGAATTGAGCGGTTTAGTACAAAATTTTCCTGAAGAGGCACGATCGCCTTATATGATGAACAGATCTAATTTAGGCTTTTATTCATATATAAATATTTATCAATTCAAACATCAGATCTGATAAACGGAAGCTCAAACATGTTTGCTTTTAGGGATGGGAAATAAAATAGAAAATAAAAGTTTGTGTTTAAATAATATATGTATGTGTACTGTGTATAATTATTTTGTATATATAAATACACACACATGCATGTATATATTTAAGAAAAAATTGTTATTTATATATAAAATATTTATATTTATATATAATATAAATTATGTATAAATATATACATGCAAATAGTTCTTAAATATATATATATGCATGTGTGTGTATTTATGTATACAAAATAATTATACACAGTACACATACATATATTATTTAAACACAAACTTTTATTTTGGATGTGATTAATCGCGATTAATCGTTGCCCATCCGTAGCTCGCTTGGTAACTGCATAGCTGTCAATGCAGGGACAGAAAGCTCTCAGATTTCAGCAAAAATATATTCATTTGTGTTCTGAAGATGAACCAAAGTCTTACGGAACGATATGAGGGTGAGTGATTAATGACAGAATTAAAATTTTTGGATGAACTATCCCTTCAAGGTCAATAGCTATACGTTTCCCTCCAAAGTTGTGAATTTACTTTTGCGCAAATTGAGACATTGCATAAAACATTTGCGAATAAAGCAGCATTTTCATTCAATGTGTTTAAGAGAACAAAACCGTCACTTCCTAAGAAGTTGACGCAAAATATCTGTAATAAAAATGGAAGTTGCTGCAATCGGGGAAAGCCACTGCGGCTCTTTTTTTCTCCATCATAAATGACTCGCGTCAATGAAATCCAGTGATCCCAACAATTAGTTTTTTTTTCTGCCACATCGAGGGATTTATGTTAAATCCTAGTTTATGCCCATGTCTTATGGAATAAAAAAAATGCACGTTTTTTTTATGCACAATTTTAGAATTCATGTGCATGTTGGCGTTTCCATCCAGCGTTTTTTTCAATGTGATATCACAAAATGGGCAACACTTTAGCTGGATGGAGAAACAGCTCATGTGAAATATTATTTGCAACCCGTTTTACTTCCACAATAAGACTTATTTAAGAGTAAAACTGTATAAGAGGACATTATTTTATCCATCGCAGTTGACATACTAGAATGTGGTTGAGGGGAGTTAAAAAGAGGTATTCGTGACATCAGCAGAAAATGAAATGTAATTTTAGAGGCAGAACAAATTATTACATTTTCATTTAAATAATATGAAACAATATGAAGTGTGCACAATAAGACAAACAGGGTTAATTTTGGATTTCAAGTTGAACTTAACCATTTCAGTGCTAGGCTAAAAGCGTCAGGTTACAGTTGCTGTGCCTGATCGTAAGTGTTGCGATGAATCTGCTGGTGTGAATGTACCTTTATGGTTTCAGGTGGAACCCCTGGATCAGGTGCTTTCTCCAAATATGTGGTTAAATCTTGGTCCACGTGTTCAAAGACCAACGTTAGTTTGGTTTCCCGGTCAGTCCTGGAAACTGTGCATACGTCAAACAACCTAGATGAGGGAAGGGCATAATCAAAAACACTTTCATTAAAAGCTGTTTGAGTGACAAGTATTTCAAGTGTCAATTTTCATATAATACATATGAAGTATGTACATTTTACAATATGAACTTAAATGAAGAGTTTAATGAAGAGTTTAAAAGAGCTGAAACCTTCTAAATAAAAAAAAAGAAAACCTGGTCCTCAAGCTGACATTGGCAAGACAATGCAAGAGGGCCAAAACCCAAAAATGACGACGGGATGCATGCTTTATCACTAGGTAATATATTCGACAGAAGGGGAGAGGTTCTCAAATTGCCTGACATCACTTGCAAAGATAATGAATTGCCCCTGAGTTTTAGTGAAAGACAAAGTCAAATATCCTACATCTACGAAAAGATTCTATCATGGTAAGTTACCCGATCCCATGACATCATAAACTCAACTTCTCCAGGAAACGCTTCTGCTGGAATCCAGATTGTGCCTCCACAATGAAGCCTCTTAACCAACAAAACATATGGCATGAATAATATTCTCATTATAAGCATTGAGAAGTTGCCTGCACTTTCACAGCGTTCCAAACACACGTCCCTATAGGAGTACCTACATCCTTTAACACCGTTTAGCGTTTCATTTAAAGCAAGTTTCTTGCATTCTCTTCCCCACTTTGCACTCAAAAAAATACCTGCTATAGATTCTGCATTTACTTGATGTACTCAAAAATACATTAGGGTTCAAAAGTCTGGAACCCCAATGAAAGAACAGTTGTAAGTGGATGAAAAATGCGTCAGATTCTGTAACTTTATCCAGGTCACTAATCAAATAAGAAAATTTATGACACTAATCATGTTCTTTCATTGAACCTCAAGATACTTATTGGATCATTTCAAATCATGCTGGAGAACATGATCATCAGGTTTTTGACAAGTTCATGCAGCTCAAACGATGCTGTCAGTAATGCAAAGGGGGAAAACAAACAATATGAAAAAGATCCCTCTGCATCCATGGACAAATTACAAACCACCAAAATGCGCATTTGCAATCCAGACCTTGTCTGGTCTAGTCAAAAGAACGAAGTGCACATGTTCAGCAGCTTGTAGTGCACAGCGTTCCATGGCAAGGTTAAGGCCTTGAGTTAGGCCAGCCAATGACGTGAGTTTTGTCATCAATTGAATGAAGTAGATAAGCCCTTCAAACCGAGCCATCCATTAGCTGCAAGAACTCCGGTGTTTTTCCACCTACCCATTTTGACATTGATAAGCTACCAGGCTAAAAAAAATCAGCACACATTACCAAAACAATACAAGACGACCTTGATGCCAGACACAGACAATGAGGAATTAAATTGGATCTATTCGCTGTCAAGACGGCCGACTGCTCACAGATATTTGCGCATCAATGGTTTCACATCTGCACATAAAGGTCAACAATGGGTATCGTTTCAGTTGACCAGGAAAGGTGAATTGTCAGAGAGGTGCATGCGTCAATGGTACCATTTGCATTTGACAATCTAATTATCAAAACAATGAGACCCGCATAGCTGTTCCTTGAACACATCCTCATCCTAAATGTTTTGGTCGACTAGATGATCTTTTGCAGAGATGCTTAGCTTTTTGAATATGTTTATACTTGGAAAGATCATTAATTTTATCATCACGGCTAGGGATTGACATTTGGTTACATCATTCAGGGGGCCAATGCTGATCATATTTAAAAAGGTTTGTAGAAATGCTTTGATTAAAGTAACATTATCATATTTTCTCAATTTTATAAAAAAAAAAATTCTGAAAACTACTTATTGCTCGTGATTGGCTTGAGTTAGCATGACTATCATCCAATGGCAGCAATCTCAAATTGGCCAATATATCAATCCATTACGATTCCGAATTGAATTACAAGTTCCCCACACTTGAGCTATTTCAGAACACCAAGTGGTCATATTGCTCCACAGCAAAGTAAGCTGGAGTTGAATACAGTACATTTATGCAGTTCAATTGAAAAAAAAAGTGTCTTGATTTTCTTGAAGTTCTTAGGGGATCTCCCTTGAACAAGGGTCGATGAGGGCAAAATGATGTGACAGGAAGTAATGGGTGTGAAACGCACACTAGAGATTGTTTCAGCAAAGTGTTTTATGGAGAGGAACGTGTGACAGCTGCCAGCCTATCTTGCCTATTACCAGATCTCCCGCTAACACGACCAACAGTGCTTAAAGTCGGCATGAAACGGAAGTTGTGATAGTCTTTCTTCCCTATACTATGATGAATATCTGAGGGAAACGACTTCTTGAACAAGAACAAATGTTGGACGGGACTTGATTTTTTTCCATTGGGGATTGATTGGATCATTTGTGGTTTGGTTAGACACCATATTGAATTTAACTCGGATGAAAACGAGGCTGTGGGGATAAACTTGATCGCGTCATGTTCACAACTCACAACTTTCAAAATTGTTTTATGGAGTTTTTGTTGTCTGAAAGTTTTTTTTTCTTTTTTCGGAAAGAAGTTTCGTCAGCTGAAAAATGTATGCTTTTAAACAACAGAACAATCAACTGAACGCACTGTACTTATATCCCTCACAGCCTCGTTTTCACTCCTGTCAAAACTTCAATCTGGCGCTACCCTGATTACGTTCTATTGCTGTGATGTCATGTGAGTGACAGGTTGTCCCGCCCTTGTGCCGATGAACACGTCAGAAGAGAAGAGAAGAGAAAAGAAGAGAAGAGAAAAGAAGAGAAGAGAAGAGAAGAGAAGAGAAGAGAAGAGAAGAGAGGTTTTTTTAAAGAAACAATGATGTATAAATCATTTATAATAAATACTGCAATATTCCATTAAAAATAAGAATGGTCAATGTTGATTTCATGGCGAATTTAATGTAACCTATCTAAACATATTCAACAACTGGTAGGGACAGGATTTCGAGTGAAATAACCGAGTCTGATATCAGGAAAAATATAAGTCAGCAAACATATTTAATATTGTGGGCATACAAAAAGGTGCAGGAAATGAAACTTCTGATATGAGGAATAACGTTATATTTTTATTATAACACCAAGCTTTTCTTAACAGTAACATTCTGGATCCGATCAATGTCCTCTGCCTCAGTGATTCTTCAATCACTGCTTTGTTTAAAAAAAACGATCCTTGTGGCAGAGTGGAAAGGTTTATAGATCTCTCTCAAACACTGGTAAAAACTGCTAATTTAGAGTATGGGTAGGTTGGTGCACTTTCCATGTCAGGTGGTACAACTACAGTAGCCTATAAATACATACAACTATTCGGTTGCACCGCATGACAGTCCAAATTTTTATTTAAAATGTTTAAATGTTATTAAAAAAATATGCATTACATCTGTTTTGAAAATACTTTAAAATAAAAAATAAAAACTTTTGTGAAGCTTTATTTGTCAATGACCCATATCAGGATTGTCTCCTTGCAATATGTTCAACTTCCAAACAAACCTACACCCTAGCAGGAAACACATATAACAAGAGGAAGTATGTGAAGTGATCGTCTATTAACAAAACAAAACAAAACAAACCAGGACCCCCCCTCCCCCCCTCCCTCCCTCCCTCCCTCCCTCCCTCCCTCCCTCCCTCCCTGCTCTTACCTGACCACATTGGGATGCTCAAAGGACTCCAGTTGCCTCAGCACCGCCACCTCGCGGATAGTTGAAAGCGGCATTCCCTCTTCCTCGGTCTGCACCCGGACTCTTTTCAGGGCTACAAAGCGGCCTCCGTTCTTCAAATCCCGTGCTTTGTACACCTTTCCGTAAGCACCTTCGCCGATCTCAGCCACCGGCTCATATTGTTGGGTTATGCTCTCTTTGTCCATTTTTTTTTTCTCACACGGCGAGGTACTGCGGGGAATCCCGAAATGTGATGAGCGCGCGGATATTTCACAAAGGCATTATTGGGAGAGCGGCGCTGGCACGTGCACTGCCTGTAGAGCGCGAGCACAAAAGGAGGCAGAGGTAAACACCAATGTGATCAGAGTTAAATCAAATCTCATCTCTGCACTTAAGATAACAGATATATATGGATCTTAAACCATAAATACAACATACACAAAGCTAGCTTAGCCGCTTTTATGGCCAATAACATCAAGGAAAGTTCAGTTAATATATCAACATCTGGAGTCCACAGCAATAAAGAATGTGGGTAAATGATGATGTCTCCGATGATATAAAGGAGAAAACTTCTAGTTTAGGAGAAAAGGTCTAGTTAAAGCTGTGTAAAACTCTTAGAATTTCAACCTTTGTAACCTATTTCAAACAATTTTACCATATAGGCTAAAGCATCATTGGCTAATGACATGTCAAGTGGTGTAACCATCAAACAAAAACATATACTTTGTCTTTGCAGCTTGAATAGCCTATATGTTTTGTGATTGTATACTTAATAATTGTTACTCTTAATAAAGAGTTCTATTTTTCACCAATATTTTTTGTCAAGAATATGGAAAAGTTATTGATGTTACTCAATTTGAATTGAACAAAACAAAACATGATTTATCATTAAGGTCAATATAATATTTTTATTAAAAATGAATGACTGTCAGTGTCACAGTTATGCGGGTCTACAGAAGACTTAACCTTAACATCATTTCCTGTTTTACAGTTTTTCATGTCACATGACAACAAAATGGCTTCCTGCATGCTGGTTAGACCACATTGACAGACAGTTATATTAATTACATCTAATTATAATATATTAATAAGCCTATACTTCTAAAAACAAATTAAATAAATAAATTAAAATACGTAAGAAAGGTAAAATTGTTGTCTTTTCATAGGACTTTTCCCCAGAAGATACACCACCCTGACATTAAGCCGCACAGATATATGTAAAAAATTATTTTAAAAATATAAATTGCATGTAGCCTATATAAATACTATATTCAAATAAAAATATTATCACAACAGCATTCAATTCAGAAGTTGAAAACGTTCATAGAAAAAAATCAATTCAATTCATGATTTGCATTTAAAATTATTTTTTTATAACTTCACGTCTTCACGTCACTAACACATAACTACTCGTTAACCTTCGCATCAACACATATGCTTAATATAACTCGTTTCCATACAGTACGCGATTGACTCTAACACGTGCGCACATCGCCAAAAAAATATAAACGATTTGAGTTTTCTAATGACAAGTATTGCTCTTCTTTGTGCCGCAGAGCCTTGAGCACGTGGTTGTCTACTGATTGCATTGTTTAGCTGTGCATATCAATAAACGCTGGAACTAAAGCGCTACTTTTGCTTCCACACTCTAATAAACCATCTTGCATGCAAAATCCACAGATGTACAAACGCGCA
This sequence comes from Phoxinus dragarum, assembly GCA_033366665.1. NCBI lineage: Eukaryota > Metazoa > Chordata > Actinopteri > Cypriniformes > Leuciscidae > Phoxinus > Phoxinus dragarum. The sequence continues at coordinate 98,036 of JARPMJ010003049.1, forward strand.
ATAAACGTACAAATAATAGAAGCAGCACAAGTGAATGGGAGTTCGTCCAGCATAGTTACCCCGTTTGTTAGCCTATATTCCGCCCGGAGAGTCGCGTCATTCATAAACTTCAGTACTTTCCCAGCGTCTCCTCCACACGCATCACAGCTCGTGCAGTGTCCTCGCAACGGGCCACACAGGTAGACGGATGGTGCACGCGCTAAGCCCCATCTCCCAGCAGCACCACACACACACACACCACTGCAACAGCAGATCAAGTGAAAGATCGTCCTATCAGTCCCTCAAGAAAGTAGAGTGGATCAAAAAGTTACTGATTTTCATCGATCTGCTGCGACCGTCCTCCTTCCCCCTTTATGTTTTTCCCATCTATGCAGGAATATGCAGCGTGTGTGTGCGCGTGTGTGTGCTCGGTCTCCTCCTCGCTTTCCCACGCTGGCTGAATGTGCCTTGACCCCCTTCAGAGCAGTTTGACACAGAGCAGGAGCGTTTCCGCATTCCTCACCGACTACAAAGACTAACCGCCTCCTCTTGCTTTCTCCCTGCCTGCTCGCTCCTTCACCATTCATACTGCTTTTTTGTTTTTGTCTCGGTGTCAAAACGGGATCACCGCGGGGGAAAGAGCTGGAACGCGGAAAGGTTATTGGATGCATCTTAGAAACTTAGTGAGGCAACAGATTATCTCTTCTTAATTATGCATACAGTAAATGGACCTTATCAATAACTGCATTTATTAAGTCGTATCTTCAATGGTTTTCTTTAACGTGTTAAATCACGGTTGTTAAAAATAAAGCTATTGCACTGTGGAGTGATAAGCTGAGATCAGTAAAATTGTTTATTAGTTAATATGTTAACTATATATACAGTGAAAATGTACTATAAGGGTTATAAATAGAATAGGTTGTGTGAATGATAATTGATGGTAAATCATTTGTAAAAAAAATTATTTTAGCAGATATGTAAATTTATTGTTTTTTATGTTGCATATTATGTTGTTTAGTGCATTATTTTAGTGTTGCATTATTTTAGTGTTGCATTATTTTAGTGTTGCATTATTTTAGTGTCACATGTCTGATGTTGTTTTGTTATCCTGTTAGTAACGCTGCAAAATCTATACACAAGTATTGGCCACTGTTTATGGAATAAGCCACTTATGATTCATCATGACCTATTTCGTCACCTGTATTTAATGACCCTACAAGTTTGGAGAACATATTTGTAAGTATTTTAAATATGAGGGAAGAACAAACACTAAACTCGGTTGAGGTGTTAATCTGACAAAATGAAGGCAAACTACAGCTATAGATTTTATTTTACTATGCAAAATACTTAGAGAAACAAAAATATCACAGGAAAAAGCATACATTGACTACAACATAATCAAGTTATTGATATTTCGTTGGTTCTCTCGTTTTTGCACGTTCATAATTTCTTTGTATGACCGCCTGGCAAAAAATTATGTCCACACAATTTGCCATGTTTCATTGAATTATCACATTACAACTATTGACTCTAAGCACAACTACGCAATATGCTTTAACAAATTTGGGTGAAGATGAAGATTTCCCTATGCTGGACATCATTTTTGTCCACTACTGTATCTATGTATGTGGCCAAAAGTCTTGCTTATACTCACTGGCCACTTTGTTAGGTCACCTCAACTGATTGTTAATGCAAATATCAATCAGACAAATCACATGGCAGCAATTCAATGCATGTAGACGTGGACAAGATGATCTGCTGAAGTTCAAACTGAGCTCCAGAATGGGGAAGAAAGGTGATTTAAATTATGTTTTATTACCAAAGTTCGGGAGGAGCACGTTCAGATAATTAACACGAGTGGAGAGCACTCAGCAATCAACGATAAGAGTTGTATATTCAGCAATCTCACCTCAATTCATTGACAGTATAGCAGCATCCCTCCACCACCCCTTTTCCACACTTAATCCTAACCATTTACATAGGGGGGAGTACTCTGGGTTCAAGCAAACTCCGAGCTCAGAGCCCTCCCCCCGGACAGCACGCCAAATATGCATAACATTTTACTCCCTTTAATTGCATGTAAGTGTGAACTCGTGAAATGACTGAATGTGGCGCTGTTGTTGGTATTTCAGAAAATGCAGATCTAGTAGTGCTTTCATGCAAAACCATCCCTAGGGTTTATCATCCCTTAGGGTAAATGTGCAGTGAGCTTCAGTTCTGTGGGCGAAAATGCCTTGTTGATGCCAGAGGTCAGAGGAGAATGACCAGATTGGTTCGAGCTGATAGAAAGGCAACAGTAAAAAAAACAGTCAAATTACCAGTTGTTAAAACCGAGGTCTGCAGAAGAGCTTCTTTGAACGTTCAACATGTCCAAACCTTTAACCAGAAGGGCTAAAGCATTTACATTAGTCATTAGTAAAGCAGCAGAAGATCACACCTGGTTCCTTTCCTGTCAGCTAAGATTAGGAAACTGAGGCTACAATTCGAACAGGCTCACCAAAATTTAACAATATAAGATTGGAAAAACTGTTACCGTTCTGATAGTCCAACGCATTCTCATCCTAGGGCGTCATATACTGACACTTTTGACATTTCGTCTACATCCAACGCACATGGCACCCTTTAGCGTCAATATGACACGCACAGAGCTTTGTTCGGTTATGGTTAGGTTTAGGTCTGGGGTAGGGTTAGGGTTAGACCGCTAGGAGGCACCTTCTGGCCCATATCTATCTGCGTCTCATATTGACACTAAAGGGTGCCATGTGCGTTGGATGGAGACGAAATGTCAAAAGCGTCAGTATATGACGCCTTAGGATGAGATCTGCGACATTCAGATGGTAGAGATTTTAACACAATTTGGTGAAACAACATGGAGTCATGTAGCCTTGTATCAACGGTCCAGGCTGCTGCTGGTGGTGTGATGGTGTGGCACATGTTTTCTTGGCACACTTTGGGCCCCTTAGTACCAATTGACCCTTTGCAGGGAGCTTGATTTGA